>JAHLJT010002406.1:177614089-177821603 GCA_031308135.1 Acheta domesticus | reverse complement strand
TGGTAGTGTTTCCCTCCCTGCTTGATAGCGAGATCCCCGGACGCTTGCAGAGGATTTTCCTCTCCAAGTATTCCCTCTCCCCCCCCCAGGGGGCACCGCCCCCAGGCTGGACACGTTCTAAGCTCGCAGCTGGTTTCCCAATGTGTGTAAACATAAATGCACGACTGCGTGTGCAAAGGAAGAGGGTAGTACACGGGAAGAAAAAGGAAAGATCTCCCAGGTCTGTAGCCCGTTGTTAGGCTTCTTCACTTGATATTAATAAAAGAAATCATGGAAGCCTACCCATCGGAGCTACCGGACGCTACAATTCTCCTTCAGACAGCGGCTGATTCAAGCGAGCCAACTAGCTAGTGTCGAAAATTCGCCGTCGGGACTCAAACCGTAGAACCTCCAGGCCAGAATCACTGCACAGACTGGGGCTGGCTCTGAGCTCACTCAGCCGGTAGAAGCACTGGAATATCGACCCGGGACGCCTCACGTTCTGTACACACGCGTCACCGCTGCGATGTTTGAAATTTCGAACGCCCGGTGCACGTGTCTCTTAAATCACCGGGCGTTTAGAAGCTTCGTAGAAGAAGAAGAACGGCTTTTTGTAGCCACGAACCCAGGCGCGTTTCCAAGAGCTCCGTCAGAGTTAGACAACAAGGAAATTCTCCAGAAACTGAATGTGTTAAACGGAGATCAATGGTTATTACGGAAGGCAACACAATGATGCAAGATAAGTATAAAGAGCGAGAAAGCTGTAATTATTGAGGAGAAACAAGCTATACAAAGTTCTGGCGTAGGATCAAGTAATAGATAATAATCACTCATCAAGGAAAGGTTCTCAGCGGAAACGCTGTCAGCAGAATTTCCTGGTTTATTATACTCATTACCATAATAAACCAAAGTACGTACAATTATGTAAAATTAATTGTCATGTTTTGAACATTAAAGCTATTAATCACTAATAGTACTAAAACATCTCACAAATCACTAAAAATGTTATTTTCTGAACCTAGCTAACCCTAAGAATAGATTTATTTATAGACACATTATTATTATTGTTGTTATTATTATTATTATTATTAAATTGCAACATTTGTGATTTGTTTCACAAACAGCAATGATTCTTACAAAAATGATTTAAGATTAAAATTGTGACCAAATATTTAGAATGATTTCTGATGACCTGAACAAAACAAAACCCTCCAGGTAGTATTCTAGAGAAAGGGTTCATCCTGAACAACGAAGTTAACTTACAAGTGGTGTTTCATGAACACTCAGAGAAGAGCAATCCAGAAGCAAATTGCAACCGAATTTGAAGAATCTAACGCGGGAAGCGACTACAGCAGAGATCGCACCACCGATAAAATCACCACCACCACTACCGCCATCGCCAAGACACCTGTTCCAAGTCTCTCAGAAAGGTGGAGGGTGGAGGCGTGAGGCAGGGGGGAGGCTGATGGCGTGGGGGTGTGGGGTCGAGAGGGGCAGTGGGGCAGAGCGGGGCGGGCGGGCGCAGGTGCGCCGCGGAGGTCAGCCAGGTCAAGTGCCGCGCAGGCGGGGCGTTGACCCGGGCAGCGTCCGCTCGAGTCAACAACGGCGCCACGCGACGGACGATTCAACCGACCCCCCGACCGACGGACGGACGAACAGACACAAGACAGACAGACGGACGGAGGCGCGCGCGCCCGGAACGTTGCTTGTCTTTCCTCCGCGTTCCCCTTCCCGTCCGCCTAATGCGGCCCCCCTTTCCTTCCGATGGGGAGAGGGTGGGCGAGGGGCGGGCCGAGGTGAATGCATGGTAACCTGATGCGTGGGCCCGAAACGGATATCCCTGGAATCTACTATTCACTCTGCCCCCCTTCTTCATCGGAATCCGGAGAGCCCATTAATTGTAATTCCTCTGGAAGGGGGAAAGGAGCTTCTACGCTCCAGCGACTTCATGAAGAAGCACCACAAGCGGATCTTCTCTTCTCCTTCCTCTTGATCTTCCTGACGTGGATGGGTGCACATGACCAGGGAAATATAAATCGAAATGCCCAACCAGTATTCATTCTTGTCACACTGCATAATTTGCAGCGGCTACACAACTTAAGAACTCCCAAGTGCGTTGTGAACGTCGTGGCATAGGCCAACTGAAAATTATGTCCCGTCACTTCTTATGAGCTAAAGATAAACTCATTATAATAACTAGGGGTAATTTCCATAATAAATACAGAAAATTATGACTTAAGAGGAAGACAAGCAACGTTAAGTAGTAGACAAGAAAAAATTACAAATCCGCCGTCATAAATTGCTTTTCGTAACCTTTTTAGACTAAAATCGAAAAGCGATAATTGCGAGTTAGCGGGAAAAAAGCCAAACGTTCAATGGATTTCTATACCACACAATGAACATGATACCGGGTAAGAAGTTGCGTGTCCAAATAGAAACACCGAAATCCATATCTAGAATTTGAAGCAAAAAAGAAAAAGAAAAAAAAACCACTAGTATTCGGTTTCAAATACACGAGAACTTTATGAATAAGACATAATACCCAGAAACCTTTATGTGATGATCCTCGAGTGGGGAAAATCAAATTATATAATATTTGACTTACCGCGGAACTAAAAAGTATAAAAGATTGACAGGGAAAAAGAAGAAAAATCGAAGCATCATGACGTATGATTGTGAGATTCCTACTCAAATGAAAACACCTTCTTTATTTCCAACTCCTTTAAGTTTCTGTTAACCACTAATGCTTTTAGTTATCGCCTTACGATATACAAAATTCGGTAAATAAGTCTCGTTTATATCTGTTTCGGAGAACATGTCGTTTTCTGACATAAATATCGTAAAAAGACACTTCCCATTTACAGGGAAAATATATCGCGTTTATGTATCTCTCAAACATATATTAGAAAGTAGAAAATAAAATACTACAACGTATCTGAGAATCAAGGTAAACCGGAAACACTAAATTTATGTTTAAATGAGCAATATACAGTTAGGTGCCGATAGCGGTTGGAATTCATTGGTAAACGTTTGAAGTAGGACAAGAGTGAACAGCGCGGCCACGCGTTTGTTTGGTAAGGGGGAGAGAGATGGAGGAGAGCAAGGAGAGAAAAAAGACGGGAGTACCTGCTTACAAGGAAGGGGATAACCGCAAACTTGCGTTCTGCAGCAACACATATTGTACAGCACCAAGAAGAAAAATGCATATTTCATATCTTTATATCCATGTGGTATTCTAAACTTCAACTACATTAAGTAGGTGACTGGCATTTATTACAGACTGATCCATTTCAACGTAAACCACGAATCACAGAGTGCAAATGGGCGTGAACCAGACCGCAAGAGCGTTGCAATTGGTTTTCCACAAATGCCAACTGCAAGTGTATTTCATCCAGGACACACCTCAACATCTTTAAACACTAGATTCTTCACAATCCGGCAATAAATTACAATCTACTGTTAACAGTCTTCATAACAGTACAACCACATCTTCTGGTATATGACTGACAATACTATTTCGGAGAACAAAATATTCCCTAAATTAAACCGCCCCCTTCCACAAAAGGGCACGAAATGTATACTGTTGCAAATAGCGTATATAACTGAATGCCTAGCCCGGCCACTTGCCTCTGCATACGAATCATGCGTTGCCGCACGATAAGTAACGCGCGCCGTAAAGCAACACTGTATCTTAGGCGAAACGTCACACGAGTGCTTTGGCCGTTCCGCATAAGACACACTGTTCATCCACGACGCGCGTCAAGATAACCCTCGTGTGACATAGGCCTTAGCATTCCATCCTGAACGTCTGTCTCGTGGTGTTGGGTCGCGAATCAGCTGCAGTTCTCACCGCCGTGATGTTGCTTCCCCGTAGCATCGCGACTAGACATCGGATGTTTGGGTACTAAAAATCGCCTTTTAGGCGCCTAAAAAGGCACTGAAAATGTCAAGAATAAGAAGAAAAAAGGCACTGTCATGAATTACATTCACAATAAAATTAAAAAAATATTTGTGAAACTCCATACATATTTACAACTCTTCTACGTTTTATTCTTAATAGTTTTCATTTCCATATATTACCAGTAACTTTTCCAGGATCACAATTTCAAATCTGCAACGATTGGGAGACAAAATCAGTTTGAATACAGAGAAGGATTTCTGAACATCTAGTGATGTGTCTGGCATATACTTTAGAAGTCCACGATTAGCAACAATGAAACCTTCTGGGAATTTACATTTGTTTCCACTCAAAAGGTGCCCTCGGTGTATTGTCAATCGACCATTTTCTCAGAACACTGCTAGTATTTATGAAATAGAGAAATGGAGAAAAATATGTTGGTATATTTTCAAGAATTCTCTCATATTTCAAAATACAAATACGTGAATTAAAGGTTTCGTAATGAATGGCCAGGTTGGACCATGGCCTATTTTCTGATATCATAGCATTGTATAAAAAAATAATACATAAAAGGCAAAAACGTGTAATAATTCTAAAGAAAAAGCATTTATGCTACAATAAGCAAAAATAAGCATTATAAAACTTCGCCATACGTCATCATTTGCCATAATTTATGCACTTGTATTATCAGCCTTTACATAAGTTCGATAGAAAAAAATAAGCATTTCCCTAAACATATAACTTCGCCATAACCTAAAAATATCAACTTCGCCATTTGTCATCATTTGTCATGATTCGTGCACTTCTATTATCAGCCTTTACATAAGTTCGCTAGAGAAAAACATGCATTTCCCTAAACATTTAACATCGCCATAACCTAAACATATACACTTCGCCATATGTCATCATTTGTCATTTGTCATGATTCGTGCACTTGTATTATCAGCCTTTACATAAGTTCGATAGAAAAAAATAGGCATTTCCCTACACATCCGATGTCTAGTGTCGGCACTACTTTGCTTTCTTCGCTGGGCGCGCCTCGGGCACAGGTGCGTGGGCCCGCCCGTTGCGCCGCGTGGTCAGCCGAGCCGGCGCGGCGCGGCGTCCAAGCGTGACCGCGCGAGACGCAGCAGGGGGAGCCGGAGAGGAAGCAAGGCTGACGCAGTTTACCATCAACTGCGGCTAATGCCGCAACGCTCCAGCGTCAGACCGCCCCGCCCCGCCGCGCCGCGACGCGCCGAGGCGGCTAACATCCGCACTTCCGCCGCCGCAACGACGCCCACGCGACATGCAGCGGCCCCGAAGACGAGCAGAGAAAACTATACTGCGATTTTTGTAGGAAGAGCTCTCAAGATAACTCAAATCCCATCTTCGCGATGGAATATGTCACGGCATTTCGTATCATTCACAGTCGTTCCGCTAGATTTCGCACGATCGCGACCGTATGAAGCAGTGCTTGAGATCATGCGACTTCTACCGGCAAGACCGAGAAAAGACGCAAAATGCCGTGACATATTCCATCGCGAAGATGGGATTTGAGTTATCTTGAGAGCTCTTCCTACAAAAATCGCAGTATAGGCGAACATTCCGTGCTTCGTCTTACTGACTGATTCGTGTTTCCGGGCGCGTCAACTACTTAGGTCATTAGACCCGTAAATGTGCGGGTTTTGTCTTCGGGAGTTGGCGATGATCTTCCCCCGCTGGATGATAAGATCCGGCGCCGACCTACCGTCGGCTAACGAGGTTTTCCCCAAGTAGGTATCTCCCACCAGCGGCACACCGCCCCAACCAGGACAAACCCAAGCTCCCGACCGGTCTCCCAGCATGTGTTGTCGTGTAGTGCATGTTTGTGTGTGTGTAAGAGGAGAGGATAAGACAAGGAAGAGGAAGGAAAGATCGCGCGCGGTCCGTGGCCCGTTTATTAGGATACTGCTCCGGCATTCGCCTGTTGATGATCAGAGAACCCACGGATAACTACCGATCAGAGCAGCCGGCCGCTAGAATTCTCCTCCAGACAGCGACTAAATTCGACCTAGCTGACAAGCTTATGTTGAAAATCCTGTCGGGAGTGGAATCTAAGACCTCCCGGTCAGAGGGACTGCAGTGACATCAGGTTGATGATGCACTGAGGCATCTCTTCCGGTCTGTGCTTCGTAAATCATTTTTTCAAAAACGAAAACAGCTTTTATTTGATTTATTAATGTCAAAGAACAGTAAATACGTTTGCGGAGAGAAGTACAATCTTCGCACAATATCTGTGAGCTTCATACTAGCACCCAACTGTAAACGTTTCCGATAACTGATAGAACGCCCACAAATGTCTCCATGTGAAGATTACGGCATAAGAAAGAAGAAAAGCAGGTTTTACCGCTCTGGGACGCATCGCTTCCGAGTTATGCACGATGGTTTTGTCCGTTAGGGGCTGCATGCGAGACCTATCCCTATACAATACAATGCGAACTTATACTTTTTTGCTTCGTCTTAAATATGTTAAATGCATCACTGTGTGGTAGTCACATATCCAACAGTAGCACTCGTACAGAGTACGATATCGATGGTTGCTAATAAACTATACAAACCCGTCATGTTTCACGTTTTTCCTAGGGCATAAGTCCAGACGACACCCAGATACCGTTTACGACCCGAAGGGACGCATATTCGTCACTTGCGGGCAGTTCTCATCTGGGGTTCCCAAAGAACCTCCGACAACACGTAAAAGAAAGACAAGGGACAAGACAAACAACCATGTCCAAGGTGAGATTCGAACCCCCCGCGACTCTTCGGACTACAGCGCTACGTTCACGCTCTTAGTTCACCTCGGCCACGCAGGTCAGCAATTTTGCATTAACGTATTACATAGAGAAACTATAAAACGTGATCTAATTAGTACCGACTGATACAACAGCACCACGCAAAGGTTGCGGTTCCCCGGAAAGGAATTGATGTTTTCTGCTTGTGGCTGCGGCTTAGAAGACAAAAGGCAAACCACACCAGCATCCCGCATAATCATCTAAAATTGCCCCGAACGCCTAGCATTACATCTTTGAACAAATACAGTGTGGAATATATTGTCCGGCTTCTATTAAAATTCCCTAGCTACAGCGTGTTATGTGGGCCTTCAATGCTTCTTGGTTATACTGCTGAGAGATTCATTACATAATGTATACCACTATTGTTCTAGCTTACATGGTGCAATGAAATGGGTGAACTGAAGCGAATTTCCCAGCAGTGTATCTAATAAGCACCACGGCTTCATGAGGCGTGTGAGTTGAATGTGAGAAGGGAAGTTATAGGTCGAAGAAGACATTCGACCACATAAATTAAAAATATAAATTTAAGACTTTATTTAGAACCGAGTTTCCATGAAAAATATTTTTTTATTCTGACCACAAGTAGATTAGAACAGTGTTTATCTCGTTGAATTGCTATTCACTGTAGTATTAGTTGTGTTAGTATCAAATAATACCTAGGAGTATGAGCTGAGCTGATCAAGCAAAAAATCATCCGTCCTATTATAACAGCCAGTAGTCTTTGTATTTCTTAACACTGTTATTTACTTTGTTATTACATTCTAAATCGATTAATGCAATACTATTCGGACTTTCTAAACTCTGTTCAGTCACGTGAGCGCATTATTTCGATGCTCATTTCTGTCGAATCACATTGGGGCGTGGCCGGTGAGCTATGTGCAGAAACGATCGACTTTCATTTCATAAGCGATTGCTAACTAGTCTGGGGCTGTAGAACACCCTATTACTTTTGCCACTCTGCCAACTGGAGAACGTTCGTATTGGACTATTGTGTATTCATGAGGCTAAAATATAAGAAATACACTTCAATCCTTTTTTTTAAATTCCTTACATGTGTTATTTGAGTCCGAATTCGGTATATTGCTAATGTAGTGGAAAGCGTGTTGACACTGAAAACGTCAGACTGCAGTAGTAAAAGGTGACCATTATTTTAAATTAAAGTTGGGACCAAAAATTTAAGAAAAAAGTACAATGTAAATAAATGAAGCATTTTATTCATTCAAGCAAAATACACTAATTATGTTTATATCCCTTTTAATTATTTAATTAAACTAGTATTTTTCCATTGAATGAATATTTTCTGTCAATACATCATTTTCTAACAATGTATTGGAAATTTCGGAGCAATAACTATTATTCATATTGGACTTTACGGTAAGTGCTGCGGCCAAAGTATCAACATTCAATCGTGATTTCTCACTTGATTAACGCATTAACACTACGTTAATAAATTAGAGCTAAAATATCGAAAACTGTAGGTAGGACACTTTTCGAATATAGTTCGAATATTTTCGAGGAAGGACAGAACCTTCAGAAGGAGGACTGTCCTCCTTAAAGGAAGACGATTAGTCACCTTATGAAATATTCAATGATTGTTCACCGTCCGTTTACCTTCGACGTGGCCTCAATTTAAATTTATCAACCACCGAAATATTAATACTTCGACATGTTTTTTCGACATGGTGCAACCATCTGTATAAAATTATTGTGGCGTCGTGGTAGCAAAATGACAACACAGACACGAGCTCTATGTACAAATCTGTTTATTTACACTATTTACAAATGTACAGCTCTGGGGTTATGTTCGCCAGTACCTCCTACGCGCCTTTTCCCCGTCCCTTGGGCTAGTGTATCCCCCACCTTCCCGCTTTACCGCGCCGGCGGCCCGACACCCGTGTTTCGCACACGCCGTGTTTCAAGGACTGCACTCCCGTCTCGGGCAAGCATGTACGTCTGCTCACGAGGTGCTCTGACAACGAACTGCCATTGCCTCTGCCTCTGTTAATTTATTTTGGCAGTCACATGGTCGCCTTCCGCCCTCTAAAGGCCGCCGGACCACATGGCGCTCACTGGGGGGTCCGGTGCCCCTGCCCGCTCCTCTTGCGTCACGGGGGGCAGCAAGGAAGTTTCCACCCTCTAGTGCCTTTGTCCCATGTGTCCAGCAGCCTCCGTGCCCAGCCGTTTGAAAAAATTGCTGGCATGTGCCGACGTTACATTATATTTAGTGTCATCCGAACAAACGAGCTCACGAACTCTGTTAATATTATCCATAACCCACATAAGAATTTTATCCATAACCCCCAACTGCACTCAGGTCAGTGGCACCAACAGCAGGCGCTCGCCTCATCCGACTGGTGCGCCAGCCGAATTATAATTCAGCCATATCAATTATAGAAACAATCACTTTTCTTAAAAATAAGCTTAATTTATCGTCAGAAGAGTCTTCTATTCGTCGATTCAAAAATAGACCAGAAAAATATTGTTTAAACAATTTTTTAACTTCACGAATATCGTCACCAAGAATCGATGAATTCGAATGAATCAAGAACGATAAATTTACGAGACCGTGAGAAAGACAAAATGATTGAAATAACTTTCTGGGGCTGAAGTATTGGGCTTCAATGTCTTCTGATCCAGAGTTGATCATTCAAAATTCTGAACACGTACTTTGAATTTTGCCACAATGGCCAGGTTTTGGGCCTCTTTGAACCAGTTGTGTGGCGAAAGATACACCTCGTTTAGCGATGCAGTCTTCCGCGACGCTCGGTGGCTTTATAATCTGTAAAAAAATTATCATCCACTGTCCTCAACGAAGCACACCATAGTTATACTTCGATTTATTTAGTGTCCTTTGACAGACCATCACATGTTACGGTAATCGAAGGATATTGTCGGTGTCATCCAAGCTCCCAACTGGAATACACCGTAATAGACCCTATGTTTAAATTAAAGTAAACCATCACCATCTGAGGGCTTGTGCTACATTGCGATTTATTCAAAGTTGCCTCTGGCAGGTCATCAACTGTGACGGTGCCATCCAATCGGGATCTTACACGTCACTACAGTGACGTCAGTGTTGGTGGTGTTCAACCTTCCCATTGGATGACACCGTAACAGCCGATTTACGTCAGACGCATATCCAAATAAATCCAAGTATATACTGCGATTCATTGAACTGCTCCTCTGGCTAGGTCATCAGCTGTTACGGTACCATCCAATCGGGACATTACACGTCACTACGGTGGCGTACAACCTTCCGATTGGATGACACCGTAACAGCTGATTTACGTCAGACGCAGCTCGGAATAAATCGAAGTGCAGCGCCGTCGCGGCGCAGCGTTGCGTGGCGTGGCGTTTGGACAGCCCTGGGCGCGCGCCCGCCGGCGCGAGCGGTTCCCACGCCCCGCGACGAGCGTGGCGCGGAGCGGAGCGGCGTGGCGTGGCGCGGAGCGGCCTGGCTCCAGCGACGAGCTCCCGAGCCGGCCCCACCGTCTGGTTGGCCAGCCTGCTGCTGCTGTTGTTGCTGGCGGGAAGGCAAGCGACCTGCCACCCGAGGCCGACCAGACGCCTCTGGACGTCGCGCCCAGGGGCAGGGGCAGCTCTGCGGCGGGGAGGCGCGGCCGAGTTGTCTTAGGTCGGAGGAAGAAGAAGTGTGCTTGGTTTCCTACACTTCGAAACGAAGGTGAACGCATTTCCACTGCATTAGACTGAAGCGCATGCGGTGAGAATTCAAAATTTTTTCTCCAGTCCACTGGGTTTCGAAGATAAAATTCTCCTTGTTTTCTTCTGTACACCTGCATTAAAAACTGACAATTTTCTTTTGCGATTTCTTGGTTATTGATGAGACAGATCAAATTAACATCTCATCTGGAATTAATAATATTGATGTATTGGCTTCCGCAACAGGACGTATTATTATTATTATTATTATTATTATTATTATTATTGTTATTTTTATTTTGCACTTCCTGACGGACAAGAGGATTGCAATGATAGCATTTCTGTCAACGACACATCAACCCTTAGCCATTACCCGCATTTATTTCATGCAATAAAACCCACGTTTCATCAACACCCGAAGAAATGTAATTCACGGATAACCGAGAAGCTTAATGATTCGCGTCATAAATCCTTACGGTCCACAGTCCAGTCATCCTCCTCAGGGAACTACCCGTCTCCCTGGAAGGGGTGGCCGCATGACGATTTCAATGGTAATTACGCCGCCGGGGGAGAATCGGGGAGTCCGTCGGGCCGCGCTCCTCTTCCGGCGAAGGTTGGGGCGCACGCGGTTGTGACAGGAGGCGGAGAGGAGCCAACAGCCACAAAGGCCACGGGGTCGAGCAATCATCACCCACCTGTCGTTCGGGTCTAGCTAGAACGGTTGCCGCGCTGCCTTCCCGACCAGAAGGAAAAAACCCTCCGGTGCCTTCCGCAAACACATCACGGCCGTGACGAGAAGCGAACACGCACCAAGCACCAGTAACGCACTCCCCACCCATCCCCCCGCACCCCGGCGTATTCGGTTGCGGGGAGGCTATTTCCGCGCCGCTAAAATTAACGCTGCCCTTCGGACTTCTTTTGAAAGCAAAGGACACGGCTCTATCACACGCCGCAGCGCTCACGCGCACAGCCGCGGGGGCAGGGGGCGAGGCAGGGCAGGAGGGCGGGGCAAGGGGCGGGGCGGGGCAGGGCAGGGCAGGGCAGGAGGGCAGGGCGGGGTAGGGGGCGGCCCAAGGGGAGGGACAGGGGGCGGGGCAGTTGTTTTATCTCCCGCGCTAATCGCGCAACGCGTCACAGCACGCAGGGAAGGGCGCGGGCCGTCGGAAGGGCACCGCGCAAGTTGAACGCACGCGCTGAGAAGGGGCAGAGGCTGTTGGAAGAGAAAGACACCGGGGGTGGCAGAGAGAGAACGGAGAAATGGAAGTGACGAGAGACAAGACCAAAGGCACATAGACATGGGACAAAAATTAATTGTAGTAGGAGATTATTGGAAACAAGTGGGCACATGACGAGAACGTAGACGGTGTACACATCAGAAGGGGAGAGGGAAATAAACGCAAGACGTTGGATGATTCATTGAATCCTAGTGATTCCGAGCGCGTCAACTACTGATGTTATTAGTCCCGTAAATGTAGTGCACACTTTTTCATCGGGAGGTGGCAGAGATCTTCCCCCGCTGGATGGCGAGATCCGGCGACGACCTAACCTTCGACTAGCAGGGTTTCCCTGAATTCCCCCACCAGCGGGCACACCCATCTGGTAAGGTGTAAGCTCCCGGCATGTGTGGTAGTGCAGTGCATGTACGTGTGTGCATAAGTAAGGGTAGGATAGGGCAAGGAATGGGAAGGAAAGATCGCTCGCGGTCCGTGGCCCGTTTGTTAGGGTACTGCTCCGGCTTTCGCCTTATATTGATCGGAGAAACCACTGAAAACTACCGATCAGAGCAGCAGACTACTTCTGCAGACAACGCCCGAATTCGGCCTAGCTGACAAGATAGTATCGGAAATCCTTCCGTCAGGACTCGAACCTAGGACCTCTCGGTCAGAGGCCCTGTAATGACATCAAGTGATGCACTGATCCACCTCTCCCGGTCATGAAGTTGGAGACTGGTAGCATTAACAAAATGTTGGATGTATTTGGCACGACCTAAATTAAGAAATAAACCCATGCGGTGGATAATATTGAAAATATGGGTTTCAATAAAAAATTACGCATTCATCTCAAAGAGTATGCTTACAATTAGGTGTGAAAATACCCATGAAGAAATGCGCCCAGAGGGAGCCGGTCAAGGTCCGAGGTGCAGAGTCGACTGTTGAGGTCGGAGGGAGCGGGGCGGTCCAAGTACGATTGATTGATTGAATCGTGTTTCCGGGCACGTCAACTACTTAGGTCATTAGTCCCGTAAGTGTAGTGCATTTTGGTGAGTTGGTGGCGGTGGTCTTCCCTCGCTGGATGGCGAGATGCTGGCGCCGACCTACCGTCGACTAGCGGGGTTTTCCCTCAACCAGGTATCTCCCACCTGCGGGGCACCGCCCCAGCCGGGACAAGCTGTAAGCTCCCGACCGGTCTCCCGGCATGTGTGGTAGTGTAGTGCATGTTAGTGTGTGTGTAAGAGGAGAGGCTAGGTCAAGGAAGAGGAAGGAAAGATCGCGCGCGGTCCGTGGCCCGTTTGTTAGAGTACTGCTCCGGCATTCGCCTAGTGTTGATCGGAGAAACCACGGAAAACGACCGACCAGAGCAGCCGGCCGGGCTGTAGGGGCCGGAGGGGAGCGGGTCGGTCCGAGTACGAGATGATGCAAGTGCCCGACGAGCAATTTGGGGAGCCGCGCCGCCCTCGCCTCGTTTCCCTGCGCTTCTGAGGGACATCGCCGGGAATGAGAACGGAAAATAGAGCCGCGAGTCACGGCACGGCACGGCCCGCGAGGCCGGCGGCGGGGCACGGGGTGCGCGGGGCGAGGCAGGGTGCAGCGGGTCGGAGACCGGCCAGGGAGGGGGGATGAGCGGGGCGGACGCCCACGTGAGGAGGGGGCGGGGCGGGGCGGGCGGTGACGAGACGGGAGTGAGCGGGGCGGAGGCCGAAGGGAGAGGGAGGGCGGGGCAGGGCGGGACGTGGGAGGAATGGGGGCATGGCGGAGACAGGGCAGAAGAAGCAAAGGTGGGCGGGGCGGGGCGGGGCGGAGCAGGACGGGAAGAACGAAGGGGGGGGGGAGTTAGGAACGGGCGGTGGGGAGCAATTTAGCCGTGGCGGTGTGTTCCATGCTCCAACGCTATGATGATGGAATCCAGCGTCGAAAATGACTCTTCCCTCGACGCTCCTTCGGCCCCCCCTCCCCCTTTCAGTCGATTGGGAGCGATCTATTCGATATTACTGGATTTTGGAACGACCGACGAGCCCTATCCACTAGTTCTACGACGCTTTCCCTCCATCGTGCTCAAATTACTTACGGCAAGCGTTCGAGCCAGACTGCACCCTCGTTATACGCTATAGAGGCAGAGCAATTAAAATAAAAAGATCAAAATACCTAGAGTTCGAGGGCCAGCACGAAGTCGATGAACAGCATGCACCGAACCTGTCAAGTTCTGGAAGTACAACAAGAATGCAGAATTCCCGAAAGGAATTATAACTTTCAAACAGTGTCATTAGTAAAAACATAACATGAATACAAATAACATCGACAAAAACACACCCAGTCACTGAAAAAGACCTGCGTTCTAGGTATAAGTCAAGTCTACCCTCCCGCAAAGACAAACGACTATTAACCTCATTCCGCTTAGCATCGAAAAGAGAAAATGAAAGAATTATTTCCTCCCATGCCGCTTCAATCACGTGGCTTGCTCGATCTTATCCACGACGGAATCACAAGCCGTAAACGCGCGTTTCTGTCATTCACGCAGGCAACTTTCTCTGACCTCATCACATCGGGAGCCCGTTTTAGCTTCTCAAACAACCTCGCTCACGTGCTCGGCCCGTGAAGAACACACGCAGTCTATTTTCTTTCCTGGACTGAGGCAACGTTCAAGCCATTCTTAATTGCACGCTTAGACGTTAAATTGGCGGTGGCCGCTGGGGCTAAACATAGTCATTTACGTACTGACTATGAGCTCATTTATACGTACGAATTATTACGTCCGTAATTAGGGGCTCTACGTGTCGTTCGGGGCTTGACCGGGGAACAGGCGGCCCGGGCACGGGGGGGGGGGGAGAAAAAGAGTAAAAACAGCAGGAGACGGTATGATGCGTGGGAGGAAGCGAGACTCGAAGGCGGACAAGAAATAGAGAGTGAAGAAGTGTTAAGGTCTTTGCAGGCACAATAAGGACTTTAAAAAATACCCAAATTTACTCAACAACGTCATCCACGCATTTTCGTCCAACATTTTCGAATGTGAAAATCTCCGACCGCAACATGGGACTAGAGAAGTTCATTAGAACGGCGTGGCTGTTACAAAATGATGTTTTCCTTGTGAACCAGCCAACGTTTGCCACGTATTCTCATCACGAATTCCTGATTGGTAGCTTAACTTCATTAATGCATGCAAACAGGTTATCAGAGGAAATGTTTCTAAACGCAAACGGCAAACAATTTTCTCCTCTAATTTCTTCCTTAATTTCACTTAGAGCCTTTGATGCATTCATGTCTGAGTTCAACGAATTCTGCGAACAGAATGTGTAGAAATGTAGATAGCATTACGCAATGCACGGCCTAAGTACGTGGTTTGCATGCGTCTGCGTCTGTTTGGATAAACGCAACATACGGTATTACTGAAGACAGAATTCCAAAGGCGATACACAAGAAGGGTCTGCGGTTTCTCTTTGAAATAACTGTTGGGACGCGGTGGCACACTTTCTTCGATAACCTCGAAACGGCGTCCGTTCTGAGAGGCTCTAGTTCTTGCTTTCGGCTCATCGCGGGCGGGCGAACTTTTGGACAACCAGCCTTTCCATTTAAATGAACATCGTTCGAAAAAGGAATTTTATGTAAAACAACCATTGTCTCAAAGAAATGCGGTCAACGTCGAGTGCAACTTCTAAAAAGATGTCCCTACCGCATGCCCTGTTTTTTTTTTAAGTCGTTTAATGAACAAGACGAGACCCAACTCGCGAGCACAACTTCATCGGACATTCATCAGCCAACTGGATACGGCAAAAGTTTCTGCGGATTGTTTCTTTTGGGCGACACCGAACAATGCGCTCGCGACCTTCCAACACGGCGAAGAGTCGTCGACCGGCCGAACAGAAACATTCCTGCGGGTCGCTGCAACCCCAATTCTAGGAAGCGACCGGCAGTGTCCGCGTGCATAACAGCAGACCAGACCAGACCAGACCAGACTCGACCGCAACAAACGGTTCCCTTGCAGCAGCGGTTTCACCTTCTCTTTCTCTTTTCCCTCTCGCTTCCTTGGGAATTTTAAGAAAAGAGCAAGGCGCATACACACACATACGCCACTCCGAGAGACGGCATGAAACACGGGGCGACGGTAAGTCTTTCCGAGAAAGTGCCATGACGCACCGACATGCTCCGCCGCCGACGCTCCGTTCCCAGAAGCGAATTATTGCATCTGAAAACGGCACTGCCCTGAAACAGGTATGCGAACAACCCCGATGCACGGAGATACAACTCGCCAACGGACGCATATCCCACGTTCAGCACACCCGTTCGGGATTAACAGCCACCTAATCAACGATGTATATTCACTGCACGAAAGTCGGATAGAGAAACACCAGCCGGATGACTGCGCATGCAGGGCTCCCATGCACGTTTTAATTACGATTTCTGACGAAAGGGTCGTTTGAACATGCACAGCTCTCATTGAAATCCTTTTGAAATCCCATGTTCTTTGGCCTCAGAATGAGCTAGACCTCCATCTTTCTCGCTGGAGTGGATGCGAGAGAGGGCTGCAGGGAGAAGGGAGGATGAACAAAACAAATAAAAGAGCACAACAGGGCATTCAGAGTGAGCGGGCGAGAGCAGTGAAGGTCATTGGCTGTCGTGTCCCCGCTCTGTTGCCAGATCATCTTGTGTTACACAGCATCTGTGCAGGAGAAGGGTTCGTATTTCCCCACTAGGTTATAAAACGCTCACAGCACAAAGGAAGTCTATGAAATTGCGAGTGTACAAAATAAAACGAGAAAAACACTGAAACACGAAACAAACAAACAAAAAAAAGAGAGATCTGTGATCAAAAAAAGCGAATACAGAGGAGCTTTGTGAAATGGAATCTGAAAAAAAAAAAACAGTCGACAAAAAAATAAAGAGACAGGACCTTCCTAACCTATCGGCAATGCCCGGGCCGGGCCGGGGAGCGCGGCTGAGCGGTGGCGCATGTGGCGACAGCCACACTCCGCCATACTCGCCACCCCCGCACTCATCCGCCCCCCCTCGCCCCGCCCCGCCCAACGCTCGGCGCGTTCCGATTTGGCGAGCGAAATTTACTGCGAGGAAAATACGTGGCCTCTAACAACGCAGTGAATTGACTAAAACCACTAACGAAAGTTTACGAGGACCGGCCAACCATTACAACGCCGCGACGGAGTATACCGGCCCGCCCCGTGTATTATCACGCCGCACCCCAAAGTACGCCAGGGATGCGCGTTATGTACAGGAATAATATTCTCAACAAATCCGGTTCACAAAACACATATACACACACACACACATGCTGATCTTTCCGGGACAGCGACTGGCGTGGCACATTTAAACACAAAAAGCACATTTGAACAAGATAAGATCCCCTGCTTACCTGCCGAGATAACATTCAAGGGTATTTAAACAAAAGCCCGAAAAAGCCACGAGCGACATTCAGGAACTACTTACGTCAATATTAGGAGCGAGCACTAGTATACCAAGGGTTCGACTGGTTCATACCTGCAACAAACGAAACAAATCAGGTTAGATTCCCGAGATAACAAGATGCATCACAACTTAACAAACACAAACAACCTCAATTAATCGCCTATTAACATACTTTCAAACGAAAAGAAAAATAAATTACGAGCACACACCGCAACTTCAAAAGACAAGCTATTCTTTTTGTTCGGCAATGCGTGAAGCGTGACCACGACTATCAACTTTCTACATCGCAACATGAAATGCATGGCGCAAGCGGTGCTATTCGCGAAAACAAAAGGAGCGTTTCCGAATATAATCGCCGCATTATTCGTAATTGGAACATCACACTCGTTGGCGGGAGGCTGCGCGCCATGTACCCCAACGGCCGCCTCGGCTGTCCGGCCGGCGGCGTTCTGCACGGACGGAAGTCCATCCAAGAAAAATCTCATTTTAGTCGGCTTTCACTAGTCTTTTGCGCAATACGAGCAATTTCCTACCCGCTTCGGCCGCTCACTTTCTTGTCACACTTGGCTGCGGCCATCGATGACGACAAAACAACAGGATGGGTACTTCATACGAAGAACTTGGGAAAATTTTCCACAGAGGAGCGCGCAACTCGAGTCAGTAAAACAAACAAATACTACTCTGATCGTCTTCGTCACTATACGAAATCACCCGCACATGTTAACGGCTCGTCACGAACAAGCAAAAATCTGTCAAATGTGTAGTTTCCGAGGAATACGAACCGAAACAAATGAGCAGCGCCACGCCGCATCGGCCACCGGAAAGAAAAGAGGGTCCACTTATCGTTCGGCAAGTTAACCCTTCCGCCCTGCCCGACATTCTACGGCGCCGTACAAAAGATTTTGAAAACAAGCGCACGCAGCCAGGCGAATCGGAAGGCGAAACGAGGGAAGACGAAGACGAGGGGCAGCAGGGGGAGGAGAAAAAAGGCGGGAGGGGAGGGTATGGGACGAGGCAAGAACGTAAAAAAAAAGCCGTATCTAATGGGGAGGCGCGGGGGAGGGCTCGGCCTTGAACGCCGGGAGGTGGGGGTGGGGGCGACCCGGGCACTGGCCCGCTCCTCCCTCACGTGTCCCCTGCGGCTGAGGACACGAGGACGGCCAGGCGACGACCGAACCAGAAACAATTTAAGATTAATTCGGTGTAGCAAAAAATGATACAAAAAAAAAACGACATACTGAGAGATCACGAAAGACGATGACGAAGAAGAATGTAATTCATGGATTTCACGTAGTGAAAGAATAGTTATCATGATAATCATATTATTTTATCGTTTATTAATACGCTTATTATTTTATCATTTATTAAGACCAACTACAAAATCGGCATTAATGTAAAGCTATCTACGTACTGTAATATATTTTTTTCCCAAATATACTTTTATCTGACTTTACAAGGCTCTGGCACGGCAGTTTCATTCCGCAAGTCGATTTCAAACACTCGTCGACCAGCCATGCGTTCGAGGAGATTCACTGCGCGGACATCGGGAAGACATTCCAGAGGCAGTGCGTCCGGCGACGGAATGAAATCCACGAGAGCCAACGGGCGCAAAGACCGAATCCGACGGCGACCGAATCGGTCCGTCGCGACGGGCCGGCCACAGCGCGCCCGACGCAAGCGCATAAATACGTCACAATAACCACCCGAAACACGACGCCAATTTACAAAAACATGTCCAACTCGCGGCGAGAAGCGCGAGTGGAGGGGTGGGGGGTGGCTTAATTACGCCGCGGGCGGGCGGGCGGGCGGACACCCTCACCCATCCTCCTCTCGCCCCGAGACCCCGCAAGGTCGTATTTAGAGCCCCCTGAGCCCCAGGTAGTCGTCTGCATCTGTTGGCGCCTCCCTCGACTCCGAATCTGCCTCGATGCGCTTGGGTTTAACGCCCGAGGTTTCTACTCTCGGATTTCAAAATTTATCTTGAGTAACCCAGTCCTTTACACTGTTCTGGAAACTTGTTTCACGCTTTCGTGTAATTACGCTTCGTTCCTACTATTTTCCCGGTACGCTACGGGCACCTTTGCAGAAGAATCTTTTTCACGCGGCCATATTCCGAAAATAATTTACAGTGTTGCTTGGTAATTAATTAATGTAAACATGTCGTATTTTAAAACTTTCTAGGACAACACATCCACTACTCTTTTTGTGTGTCCTGAAGAGAGCAAAGTAAACATTGCGACTTGCGTAATAAATTAGCAAACAAAAAGCACGTATGCGAGCAAGTCGCCTTGCATGACAAATTAGGAAATTATATTTTGAAATACTTCAACTGCTTTCGTAATTACGAAGGCGATCCAATAAACTAGTTTCCATGTTCTAGTACATTAATTCACAACCGTATTTCAATGGATGTTGAAAGAGCTTAATACAATGATACCCAGTGGAAAAACACTACAAGCGGATTTTATTTGAACGCAACAAGAAAACAAACGACGAAAACAAGGAAAAATGCCTCATTTACCAAACAATTCCCATGAGCATGAAATCAAATTTCCACGACTTATCGTCGGAGGACAATAGAGCTCGACATGACTCATCAATTTCAACAGGAATCCAAATGTTAGTCGCTCGTTATGCCGCTCAGCCAGCGCTCCGATTGGTCGGCCGGATTCGAGAGGGAGGGGGAGAGGGTATCACGCCACTCAGTGCGTCCTATGCCGTCGCCCCGCACAGCCTTGGGTTTCGTCTTACGCAGTTACTTCATTTCAAGGGCCTCTTTTTCAGCCTCGCCCCCGAACGCTAATGGCAGTCGGCGTGTAACAGAGCGTCCCCGTGTGCTGTCCGAGAGTGTCCGAAGTCCTCTCCCTCGCCCGGTCAGTAACTGTACCCCCTGCACGCGGGCGAGTAGACAGCAGCGGCGGGCAGGCGGGCCCGCGCGCGCGCGCGCGAGCGAGCGAGCGAGCGAGCGACGAAAAAAAGCGAAAGGAGGAAATGTCGGAAACTTTTTTAATACTGCGCTTTGATATATGACGCTCTCTCGCCGTTTGAGCGATGCCCGTGCGGGCAGTTGAGGATGATTTACAACGGACAGGCTACAAGCTACCGCCAGGGGCCTGCGGGGGTTGCCCACGGCTCCTCCGAGCGACCGGGCGGGCGGGAGGACGAGAGGGCGGGCGTTAGGGCGATGGGCAGGAGGGCTGGTGGGCATTTGGGCGGGCGGGCGAGCTGGCTGGTGGGCGGGTGGGGGGGGTGGGCGTTTGGGCGGGCGGGCGGGCTGGTGGGCGTTTAGGCGCGGGCTGGTGAGCGTTTGGGCGGGCGGGCTGGAGGGCGTTTGGGCGGGCGGATGACGGGGTGGTTGGGGGCGATGAGAGGGTGGTTCGGGGGGGGGGAGCCCCGGCTCTGCAACACGGACGGGACTGTTAACACGCCACCAACCCGCCCCGCTCTCCTCGCGAACGTCGCGGGCGGTAGCGTTTGCAAGGCGATACTCTACAATAAAGGCCAGCCAGACACTCTCCTACACTTTTACGGCGACTTGCCCCCCCCCCGCCCCTCCCCTCCGTCCCGCTGTTTTTCCACGTGCCATAAACAGCCCTCGACGAACGAAATAAGGATCGGATCGACAGGCCCTCACAACCCTCGCGCGCGAAAACTCACCCGGTTCTCCCTCCCTCCCTCCATCCCAGGGGCGGATCCAGCCGATCATTTGGTGGGGGGGGGATCACAGATTTTTGTAAATAATAGATTTGTTATTATATTTTTTTATAATTTTTGTAATGCGTATGTGATACTACACAATATTATTATTAAAGGTAAAGGTATCCCCTGTGCATTGCACACGGGCCGATGCGGCCCTAAAGGGAGATGAAGGTAGGGCTCCACCTTTTCGTCGCCGTCGGCACGAGGAGGAGGTAGTGTGGCGAGCACAACGCTCCGGCCGCCTTTACCCCCAGGAAAGATCCTGGTACTCACTTGGAAAGGAGGCTGAGTCGACCCCAGAGCCGCCCTGAAGGGAAAGCACCAGATAAAAATCCCAGCCTATGGCTGGATTCGAACCTGGGTCCTTCAGGTCAGAAGCCAGTGCCCTGCCACTGAGCCACCACTCCATATTAAATTTTATAATATGACTCCA
Organism: Acheta domesticus; assembly: GCA_031308135.1. NCBI lineage: Eukaryota > Metazoa > Arthropoda > Insecta > Orthoptera > Gryllidae > Acheta > Acheta domesticus. The sequence continues at coordinate 177,800,492 of JAHLJT010002406.1, read as the reverse complement.
CATATTATTATTTAAATAATTAAAGAATTCGAAAATAAATATTTAAATCCATTTTGCCAAATAAAGGAAGGTAACAAAGGAAAACTCAAGGCCTGCATCCGCCACGGCTCCATCCCACCTCACCTCAACCCATTTCGTCAGCGGGCCGTAAATATGCGCTAAGTAGATGGATGTGTGGCTGTGTCGATGTGTATGTGTGTGTGTGTGTGAATGTATGCGTGTGTATGCGTGAGCGCGTGCGAGTGTGCGTGCGGGATGTGCGTGCCGGGATATTAAGTACTAATGAACGCTCTTTCCGTTCGCAGTGCAAATACATCGCGGTGCTATCATAATAAAGTAAATGTACAAGACACTCCAGAACTAAAAAGCTTATTTTTACTCCGGAATACCGAAGAGTAGGGGGGTGTCGGGGAGTATTTGTGTGACGTCACTGCCCTCCCCCCATCTCCCTTCGCTGTACAACCGACTTAAAATACACCAGAAGTATTTGTTTGGCTTGTCCGTTTGAACGGACAGTTTCACGATGACGAAATGTTTACGCGGCAACCGGAACTAGGTAGTCACAGAGAGCCTGTGAAAGTCGAGTCGGTAGTTTCCACAATCTGAAAATACGAACAAGAATGTAACTCTGAAACGTATCAAGGGGAAGAGACAACAAATCAAAACGTTTATTCAAAGTATTTCGAGCGGAACAGACGCTAGACGTGTAAATTCCAATCTATTCTGAACCGCCGCCCACCGAGGGCTTTCGCGTGCTTGTCGCACAGGTATCGGCCTATCGCCCTAGTTATTTACACGTCCACGGCGCAGCTAAGCGAGCGAATAAATGGCACAGTAGCTCGATAATAAGTTGCTGAATTTTTAGAATGAGCTTCCAGTAGAAGCAGAAAAGCAACCAATAAGAAGCACAAAACGAACACGTCGACGACGATGAAACGAATGACCTAGAAGCAAGAAATGTTGGACAGCAATTATGGCCAACCTACACACTGAAGGAAAGCTCAAACAAGTTTCTGTACCCATACCTGTCTCCCTCTCTTGGCTCTCCTCGCGTATATAAAACGCGTCGAACAGGGGTGGCCAAGGGCCTAACGCACACGTGTACGAAACCCTTTCTCGAGATGCCCAGTGCATCTGTAGCCAGGTCTTACGGCTGTAGGGATTCCACACATAGAAAGGTACGAAATACAGACACCCACGAAGACTGAAGTTTCGAAGAACTATAACTACTTCATTGCAACTTAAGTTTCGACATTCCAATTGCCAAATGGTATCCATACACTATTAAAAAATAGAAAGAGATAGTGTAATATTCCGCATTATTAAAGTTTAATGATTTTCCATTATATTTTAATAAACTATATACTACATTATTTTACAATATCCAATTTTAATACCTGTAGTTTATTATTTAAAATATTGTAACAATGACGAAATATCACAATATTTCGATATCGATTCTGCCGTTTTACCCAATACCACGATTTCATTGATTGATCCAATTTCATCTCTATTCCAATACCCATAATGAACTATATCGCTCCGAAGAGTTGCCAGTAGGCATTAGTTAAAGCTTAGTCCCGAATTCCAGGCACATCGTGCATTGGTACATCAATGTTAGAGAGAAGAGTGTGTGTAGTGCCCGAGTCATTCCCGAGTCGAGCTGAGTACGTCTCTGCCAACCACAGTTGGGTAACCCTGTTCTCTACCTCCAACAGAACGTCGTTTTTGTTAATTTCTTTTCCGAGTACAAAACCTGTTCTCTTCTCCAATCTTTCACGACAACTCGAACCGAGGAGCTATGTATATAGAACAAGCGCGCGCAAACGCACACACATACACACATTTACGAAGGAATACATATATACATACTGAAACTCAAGCAACACTACTTTCATTCAGCATCGCCAATTAAAACAACACACAAAAGTTAACTTTCAAGAGAAAAAAAATATGGCTGCGGCGAGTGCTTTTTATCTCCATTTCTTTCAACCTTTTTTTCCTTCTTTTTAACAACTATCGCCTTCACTGAACAATAGAATGCGTTAAAGCAAGAGAATGAGTGAATTGCATTTTTATTAATTAGAAGCTTAGAGTAAACTTCATTATACACATACACCACACCAAAACCTTTCCACTGTGTTTACACGCAGGTCAAATAAAAACACTACATCTCAAAGTCTAGCGCATCCTTCCTCCCCTTGAAGTAACTTTTTGGGAGCAGCAGCTGTCGTGTCGGAGCGGCCGTGTTATGGAAGGGAGAGAGAGGGAAAGAGCCAGTCTCAGAAAAGAGCCCCAACTCAAACTCGAGATTAAAGTGCCAAAAAAACTTCATTGTAAATAGAACCAGCCCGATATTCCAACATCTCAAATGCTGGTGCATCTAAAAGCAAATGTATTTCAATTGCCAAGTTAAACTGGAAACGCCTCAATGTCCAACTATTTTCCCTTGAAGCCTCTCGAGAAACTCTTTTTATTAATCCCAACAAAACTCATCGTGAGAACAGATTAACAAAAATAATGCAAGACTGACACAACTCGAAGCACAAATGACCTGGATACAAGAAATCGAAGCAGAGGAATATTAGAATGGAGGAATGTATACAAATAAGATTTCAGTGTACAAGTTTAAAGTTTACCGGATTTTCAAAAGGAAGTAAGGAAGAAATGAGAACAAAACTATTCCCGATGGGTAAAAAATTAAGACAAAGGAAAATGTAAATAGATGTTATTTCGAGGGAGAGATTTCGTGGGTGAGAGAAATAGTGAGAAAGTGAGTGAGATACTGAGGGGGTGAAAGACAGTAAGGTAGTGAGACAAAGGAAGTGAGAGTGAGGGACTGAGAATGATAGACGGACCGAGTGAGGAGGAGTGGGAGAGGGAAAGGAAGAGAGGGATAAGAAAGAAGAGAGGGAGAAATGTAGAGACGATGGAAAGGTGAGGCAGAGAGCGGAAGGGAGAGGACAGAAAAGAAGGGAATGGAGAGGGGTGAGGGGGAGAGGGGAGGGAGAGGATGTGTAGGGGAGAGTGGAGGGGAGATGAGGAAAAGGGAGGGAGAGGGGAGAGGAGGGGGAGCACAGAGAATTTCATGTGGTTAGCAAATGAAGTCCCTAACCAACGAGAGGACAAGTGGCCTGTAGCGTCGCGTCGCACCTCCGTCCAAACGAAACAGTGCACGCATTAGTCGGCCGGCCGGGCGGCTCGCTCTCGGGTTTCCAGAACAGGTCCGGTTCCGTCGGCCGCCAGGAGACACGCAGGCGAGAGCAGCACTGGGCTTGCATGGTTCGCAAATCGGAGGGTCATTTTTGGAGAAAAAAACAACAACAAAAAACAAACTCATTAGTTAAATGAGCGCGCCCAGACATCAGGACTTATTTCGATGGGGTTGAAGTAAAGAAACTGAATCCTAAAGTGAATCTGATGTGAAGAGGAAATAAAATTTTGTGTGATCAATGTCGAGCAAAGATGATTCCAAGAACATTAGATTCACATTTTAATTGTGAACTTGTGATGTGGTTTATATATTATGACTTGTATATCTCCCTCAGCAAGATAGTCGGCGGCGCGTCATATGTGGAGTCGAATTTGAAAGGGAGGAAACACAATTTGCGTGAAGACCATCCGGCAAAAGTCGAAGCGAGTTTTAATCAATTGAATTAGAACCTGAAATTTAAACACGGTTCTTTACATCAAACGGCTTTCCAAGTAAAACACACACACACACAACACAAGAAAAACTCAAACGTGTAGGTGTAAATCACGTTTCATCATAAATGTTTCCCCATTTCCATTACATAATTTACGAAGTTCACGTGCATACTCTACATAATGTATGCATTTAGGCTCAGGAAAAAAGCGAATACGAGTTGTAACTGAATTAGTTGACGCAACAAAACCGGAACGGAAACGTAGCAGCCATAGGCTGTACCGCCAGCACGGGCATCGATCCAAAGTCCCCAAGCGCACGGGAACCAGTGAATATTTAGGTCCCGGCGAACTAGACAGTTGTGTAGACAGGCAGATTAGGGGCGGCGGCACGAAAAAATAATCCCCCTGAAAAAAACTCCACTAAGCTTTTTTGTGTTGAATTCCAAACTTTATCCCTTCAAGATGAACGAGCACAGTAAAAGCATTGCTAGCTTATGTCAACGGTTTATGCAAGCGACATTTATTACCTTTCCAGAGAAGTTTCATTTTATTCTTCTTCAAACCGCACGGTGCTCTCATCCACGTGGTTGTGAATAAAGTCAACACTTATTTATTGTTTCCATCTATTGAAGACAAATTTGTGGGCTTCGTTTAAACATGGACTAGCCCAAAAGCAATTACATACGTGAAGTGTGGAATAGAAAACAGCCTTTAATGTCAAGCACAATGAATGTCGTTTAAAAGCGGAGTCAAATGGCAAGACTACACACGTGCTTAGAACTGTGCGTGGGAGTGTTGGGCGGTGTCGCATCGCACTACTCCTCACCGCCACCCCTTCCCGGATCGCACTCGAGAGAAGGAAATGCGGAGCAGACAACTATACAAAATGAACTCTTAGACTGCTTGTTGCTTTTCTCCTTCCTTTTATTTTTTTATTTCGAACTCTTGCAGGGTTTAAAACGTTAATGCGTCTATTAAAATTCATTGTCTGTACCAGAGCAAGTATATGAAGTGAAAATATATCTCGCAGACGTGAGCTGAATAAATAATCTGGTGAAGGTTTTTTTCCTACCCTCTTTTTTCTCATCTCTTTCTTCTCTCCACCCTCGCGGACTTCGGAAGAGAAGCAGCGACGCGCGGCAAAGGAGAGGGGGAGACACGAGAGAGAGAGAGAGAGAGAGAGAGAAGAAAAGAGGTCGCTAGGAGCAGGGGTCCTTCTCTGCCAATAGAAATAAATGTGGTATATCTTTCTCACTTGCTCCCTCAACGCCTCTAGAAACGAAAGAATGACTCAATATTCTTGGAAACGAATTAACAGCATTCCTAGCTATGCGAATGTTCATGTACAGGCAGTCTAAACTGTCACCACATGATGAAAGATTTCCACTCACCAGAAACCCGGTTGCAGTTGAGAAGTCAGAAAGAAGGAACAGCGAGGAGTGAGGCGACAATGAACTGTCTCAGTGCAACATGGAAGGGCACAAGCGTGCGCGCACGATCTCAAGTCCAAGAGATCCGAATGCACGCATCAAGGAATACTAAAGACGACAATCCATGCGTCACGATATCCAATCATTTGTAATATACAGCTTATCATGGTCCCCCATCAAAAAGTAATTTAAGACTGATGGTCCCTTAGCAGCAGACACAATGACATTAAAACGAAGAAAAAAAATCTGAAAACGTTCTTACATCACCATATTAAGTCACTTCATTATCTATGTGACAAGATGTGTTTTATCAAACTTCCAGTACTTTATTTTTCATGTCGAGAGGAAAATTAATCTTTCTTTTCCGTCAAGTTATAATAACGTTTCTCTCTTTTTCTTTCTATCTTTCCATTTAATTTTCATGTACAAACGTTGTTAGAGCTTTTTCCAAGTAGACGGGCGAGGGAGAGAGAAGGAAGAGTAAAAAACATTTTACTTTTGTCCCAACGAAAAAGTTTCAGAAAAATCGTTTCAGGAAAAACGATTTTAATTAACATTGATCTTTCTTTTTTTTTTCGTTCAAAAAGTTCCCAGACGTTGCAATCGAGATTGAGGGACTAGCAGAGAGTCTATGCCCTTTGAGGTCACGACGAAGGGCATGGAAAGGGAGGGATAGAGCAGACGGCCGATTTTCTGTCTCCCCTAGCAGTTCTGTCTCCCCAGCCCTTCTTTCCCGCGATTACGGAATGGTTATTCAATGCGATATATTTCGATTCGATAATAAGAGAACGAACTATCAAATCACAATTACTAGTTACAAAGGAAACTTCACACCAGTAACATTCATGTTATGATAATTACTAGGGGGCGGATTTTGACGACCTAAAAGATCACCAAATATGATCAACAAAAATGCTCTTAAAATGTTTTAAAAACAGCATAAAAGCAAACTAAAATGACAAAAAAGTTTATCAAAACCAGTTCGGTTGAACAACTCGAGCTGTTGAACATTTTACTGATGTAATCGAGGCTGCTTCTATTCGTTCAAGTAAACTCAGCTTTCGAACGTTAGGTTTGGACGCTTCTTTATCAGAAAATATGTCTTGAGTACAATAGACTGAACCGCCAATGGCGCTGACAGGAATCTTAGGCACCTGAGATTACATACTCACAATGGCTGACATTACAACTTCTGAACGAAGACATCAAGTAGGCTACCAGGTATAGGAACTCACAAATTCTGTAGAGAATTTTTGTTGCATCTCAGAAATATTATTTGTAACAAGTACCATTAAAATTATATTGAAATCGATGAAATCAGCAAAAAGTGGTTTAATAATGACGAAAAAAGGTAAAAAATACCAATTTGTCGAAATCGACGAAAAATGAAAAAAAAAGTATTAAACTAGGTCATTTCCTTTTGTCATAACATTAAAATAAATTTATGTACTACATGGCATTTTTCTAAAGACAAAAGAAAAAAATGACATTTCATTAAATTGACATGACATTTCATTATTCGCCCCCTAATAATTGCATAACGCTACAATTTTTGAGCTGTGCCGTTTCTCTCAGTTTTGTTTCTGGAACTCCAGCCAAGTATCAGGGTGTGACAGTTTGCGTCTCGAGCCAAGCGTTCCTTGCCTTCGACCCTGTCCCCTCTCCGCTCCGCCTCCTTGATTATCCGCTCATAGTAAACAATAATAATGCCTTTATTGACATGGCGAGGCTCAGGCCGTCAGGCCCGCTCTTCCGCCTAACCACATGTCAAATGTTTACAAATTAGTTAATACAGTACAATCTACAAAAGTAAAAGTAGGATAGTTTACGAGTGGTAAGTAGTTGGTCGAAAATAAGTATCATTTAAAGCAACTTATAAACAATATCAGAGGTTAAACAGGTACAAAAGTGTTAGAGAATGAAATCTGAAAAAAAATTAAATTCAGAGACGGAAATGGAAAACAAAATTTGAATTGGATAACATTATGTGCTCCACTTGTCTGCGCGCTACGCGGCGGCCTGGTATTCACCCCGAGCGACTGTCATCTATTAATACAGAAACACACCATTTCACCCGCCGCTCGACCCTGGAGGAAAACCATCGCATCCCACGCGCCCAGCAGCGGCCGAGTGACGCCGCACTTCACGCTACGCTCCGGCTTCATCCATCTTCCTTCCGGCCGTGCTATGCAGCGCCTCTGTTGTTGCCAATTCTCCTCCCGCTCCCGCGAGCAACGCCTACTGTTTTCTTTTTCTTTTCTCTGTACAAACGCGTGCGTTGTGCCAGTGAGAGCGGAACCTGTCTTGATCCTAATGGACAGCTCCGTCCGTAGTCCCGGTCTGGTGCCAAGGTAAGTAAAACAGTTTGCTTTTTTTTTATATATATTTTTTCATTTATGAGGAAAGTGTGTCGCTGCCAAAATGTAATTTCATACTGCAGAAAGAAATGCTGGAAAAAACTTTTAGGAAAATTTCAACTTAGAATTTCGTAGGTAACTACTACGGTTCGGGAGCTGATCATTTATCAAACAACACATCAACTTTTAAATGATTACATTTCTCGTGCGTTAACATACGAAATACATTCACCAAGTTGACATTAAATGAAGGGACAAGCGAGGTAGTCATCATAGGGCCTGATTTCTAAGTTGGTCGAGTTGAACATACCAAGATGCCCTCTTCTGATTGAATAGTACATATCAATAATTCTCGACCGTTGATTTAAATGTGACTGATTTTCTTCGACACAGATTGATTTCCATTCAATAAGTTCGGTGTGAAAATTGCGTCAGGATGGTTAACGATTATTCCGCAATGACCCCCGAAACGAAATCCTTATTACACGGCCTAACAATAGGGTAGAACTATTTTTAGTACTAACAAACGCAGTAGACAAAAAAGCTGCTGTGCACGACTGTTTTATCGACAATCTGCCCTCTGATGCCAGCTCCGTGACTGCAAGTCGATCAGCGCGCGCTCCGCGCCAGTAATTGGGGCATTCGCCCGACTGCGCCGACTCGACTCGACTCTCCTCCACGCTTGCCGACGCGAATCCGGACACTCTGAGAGGGAGGGGGCGGGGGGCGGGGAAGGCTCGACGCAGAGTTGCATTTCCTGGGTGGCGGCGGCCAGGGGAAGGCTGGGGAGAGGGGCTGCATGGACTGGCGGCAAGAGTTACAGCAGGGCTGTCCAACTTAGGAGGGCTTACGGGCCACATGTCACATTCTAGTGAATGGGGGCCGCACCGTCATTTAAGATGCTTTTTACCCCAACTACTCAGAATAGACTAACAACAAATACACATCAGATACGACTTTTATTCAACACGATTAATGTACATACAACGAGAAAATGAATATAGCATTAAATAAAAATGATGTAAATTGTGCAATTGTATTGTATTTGGTTGGTATAATAAACTTTTTCAAAGCAGTCACGGGCCACACGAAAAGATCCGGCGGGAAGCGCCAGCTGGACAGCCCTGAGAGCGAGAGTTCGGATGTACCCCTGTGGATGGAGGAGGGGGGTGAGGAAGTAGAGAAGATGGGTCAGGAAGAGAAGGTTGGATCGGAAGGGTCTACGTTCGAAAACGGCCGGACGACGAGTAAAAGCGAAAGAGGAAACAACAGTTTGCTACACTGCCGGAGAAGAAATGTGGGAATCACACGGTTCAAGCGTGCGGACAAGAGGGATAGGGAACCAAGAAAAAAAAAAACGATAATCATGAAATAAGCGAAGCAATATACACGAGAGACAGAAGTGGGATAATGGAAGGAGAGAAGGACCGGAGGGAGAGAGAAGTTGCCTCCATCAGTCAGATGAGCACCGGTGGGGTGGAGGAGAGCGGGCACTCCCAACTTGATCGTTGCTTCGGTCGCAGCAATGTGTGCCCGGCCACCCCCAACCCCTCCCCCTCCCACTCCCCACCCACTCCCTCCCTCCGTCCCCCTCCTCGCCTGCGCTCTGGCGGGCGGTTGCTGACTCACGGCGGCCGTTTGCTCTGGCGCGCGTATTTGCCTCCAGAATTGTTGACTAATTTACTTGTTCGGGGAAGTGTATTTGTTTATACATGTCGTTAATTAGGGCCTCTCTATGCGCTTACGATATTAGTCGTCCCTCTTCGCCCGAACGGGATTCCGGGGCCCGGGTGCCCGCCCTCGCCGCTGCTGATGCTGCTGGCGACGAGACGGTCCGATGATCTCCGCAAACACAAGTGGCTGAGTTTCGAAAATTATGTGTACTTGTGAAATTATTTCCGAAATGATCTCTCTTCGATGTTATGTGCAAGCGCGCTGCCGCTGCTGGTTCAAATGTAAACTTCGATAGAGGCGCCTCCAGGAAAAATGACCGGAGAGAAAAAAAATGCCACGAACACACTGGAGCGAACCTGAACGTCAACAATTTCTTTGCTGCACACACACAACACACACACACACACACACACAACATAAACGGAACCGTTGACGAAACCACAGTGTGATCCGCATCGAAATTCGAGTCATCGGTTTTATAGAAATATTGAGTTTGGAGACATTCCAAAATATAGAGTATACTGTGTAATCATCAAAAAATAAACTGCCAGAACAAAGTAAACAATTGTTTTGATATTTCATTACTTTATAAGTAGAGAATCCACACAGTTAAAATCGACAAGCCTGAGTACCACTGGTTCGAACAGCAGCAGTGAAACGCCCATTCTATGAACATTGTGGCCAACAAATTTACACTCAGAAATCGCCTGTTTAAAAAATTGTTTTTGTCTTTCAGGTATTAAGCGACATTTTTAACAGTTCGAACGAAATTCAAAATGTTTAAATACATGCAAAGGTAAAAATCACTTAGTTACTTGATTCCCATACTTCGCAGCCACAGACCCACACTCGTCCAGCCACAGACCCACACTCGTCAGCCACAGACCCACACTCGTCCAGCCACAGACCCACACTCGTCCAGCCACAGACCCACACTCGTCCAGCCACAGACCCACACTCGTCCAGCCACAGACCCACACTCGTCCAGCGATATCCTGAATTTCCATCAATTCCCTGACTCCCCTAGACCGCTGTCCATCAGGAATGAAAGCACGACCGCAGGCCGCAGCGTTCGGTGGCCACGAGCTGCGGCACGCAAGGCAACGCTGTCCCCGGCGCCGTCGCTTCTTCCCAGCAGCCGCACATCAAATCGTATACAGGTCCACAATACCAGCAGCAAAGCCAGCCAACGGCACTAACTCGAAACAAAGGCGACCGCCGCCACCACGCCGCGCTCAATAGCAGCCTCCAGCGCCTACACAGCTCCTCCCGGCGTGGCAGGCTAGCGACTCCTCAGCAGCTGGTGGCGAGGGATGCCAACCCCACCGCCGAAGACCTAGCGAGCACCTTGCGATTAGCGACTGGACATTGCGGACATCATCCTGACTTAAGAAGCTTCTAATCCCTCACAATTTCCGCGAGATCTTACAAACAAGATGTTCCATGTATAACATTATTTATGACTTCTGGGATGTGAGTTATGTGATTATTCTATTTTTGAATATTCATAAGCAATTTAAACAAATTTCCTTACATCGTCTACTTCACGTAGAAAATCTCGGAATAATTTATTGCCATTCAATTTATTTTGTACTTGGATCAAAATGCATTTTATGACCTTATTTTACGAATCAACTATTAATAACAGTGAAAATTCTGGTAAACTCTCATATCGTTGTTTAAATTACACGATAACAACCTATGCATTTAATTACAGCGTGTATTTCAAGAGTTAAATGTTACAGAGAGGCTTTTAACATGCGAGGGTCTGCTGCAATTCACGTAATACATTTTACATGCAATGAACTTAATTCTCTTTCACCAAAGGCCCCAAAATAAAATCCATATTAGACAGCCTAGCATCATGATAATTCCAAAGCACTTGCTTCTAGCTGAAAGCACAAGGACAACGATGCAACGGTATATGGCAGGGAATGACCTTAATGGATTGAGGAGTAAACACGCTGCAATTGCCATATCCGGCAATAGCGCTCTAAAATGTATTGCAGGAAATAATGTTCACCGTCATCTAGCGGTTTTACACGCATCAAAAACCAAAGCAGAGAAAAATGTCTATTGAGCAACTGTGATATCGGAATTAAATGAATATCTGATAATGTAAGTTAAAGACACTTTTTTTTCCAATCTCGAAAATTGCCGCCAACTTCTAAATTTAGAAGCAGCGTTTCGATCCCCAACAGAAAAAAAAGAAAGCTTTCAAGCACAATGCCCGAGCCAGCAGTATCACCCTCACAATCTGACCTTTACTTTTCTTCTTCTCTCTTTTCTCCTGCGTCCCTCAACCGCCCCGCCCCGTCCTCCGACCATCTGCTGTGCGTCAGCTCACGCGAGATACCGAAGACGCATCGTCCTCTTTATAAGCAGTCCACGTACGCTGGTATGCGTCAGCGTGTTTCCTGCTTATCAAAGCCAACGTCGAGGACGCATTGACCGAGGGGTTTAACGGGAATTGTGGGTGGGTCCACACACATGATAACTGTTTTAGAACCGTCCGTGACTCTTTCTTTCTCTCGGGGGGATACCTGCGCGCGGACGAAGACACGGCAGGCATGTCTCGACATTGTCGTCGCTACTTTGAGCACAGCATATTAACCATGTTCCCCCTCTCACGCGAATTCCCCACTTCCGTTCACTCTTCCGGATCTTTCTACAAAACAAGCACAACGATTGAACTCTGTTGAACTTTCGTTTCAAAGACTGAATCATGCATTAACTTCAGATGAAGACTACAAATTTTAAATGTTTTTTTTTATCTCCGCCGCTTCCCGACTATTTCTGAAAATCAGGCGATGAATTGATTCATGAAAAACCTCCTGCTACAAAAAACACCATGGCTGACGAGCTATGAACATGAATATGGTTACATGTTTTACAATTTTTATTTACTTTATTATTTTTTCCGTATTATTATGGCTCCTGTGGGTTCTGTGAGGTACTTCATTAGAAAAAGGGCTTAGAGGCTTAGTCTCCTCTGAAAAACAACCTCCCTTAATTGGTTCATGGTTGTCATTGTGAATTGTCAATTAAGGGAAGTAATATTACACTTACAGTATAGAAACCTTTAATAGTGGGCTATCGGGTTCTTTTTAAGTTCATAGAAATGAAATTGTATCCAAAATGAGAACAGTTTCTCGAGATGTCATGTCGTTTCTTGTCTTGAATATTCTTATGTGGTATATTCAGTCGTGGAACAGCTTTCCGCCCAGTTTCCATGCCTTTCCCTTGGCGCACTTCTTCATTTGAAAAGCACGCCGCGCCGGCGAGCAGAGTGAACCGAGTGCATCGTCCCTGGCGGGGTCCTCTGGGGAGCGAAGGCCGCGCGGGCGATAATCCTTCCCCACGAGGCCCTCAGCGCAGGAAACCCGCGCGCGGGTTCCCATGCCGAGGGGGCGGGGCGGGGCGGGGCGGGGCTGGATCGGGCGAGCAACGACATCCGGGGTCGCTCGCGGACGCGCGCCCAGCCGCTTCCTGGCTCCGGATGACATCGAGGGGGCCCCTCCGCGCCCTCCACCCTCTGCTTCGGCAGGCTCTAGAGTAGTGATACGACATAGATACAAAACATCGGTCTTAGGAAACATCGATGTGAGGAAACATCCATAACAAAACATCGGGCTTAGGAAACATCGATAACAAAACATCGATGTGAGGAAACATCCACAACAAAACATCGGGCTTAGGAAACGCCGATAACCAAACATCGATGTGACGAAACATCGGTCTTAGGAAACATCGATAACAAAACATCGATCTTAGGAAACATCGGCAACAAAACATCGATCTTAGGAAACATCGGCAACAAAACATCGATCTTAGGAAACATCGGCAACAAAACATCGATCTTAGGAAACATCGGCAACAAAACATCGATCTTAGGAAACATCGACAACAAAACATAGATGTTAGGAAACACCAATGTTAAAAATACATCAGCTAAAAACCATCGATGTTTTTGGACTGCATGAGTAACCTCCAACATTGAATTCGTGTGCATTAAGACTTAATTTGACAGTGTTCGTATTTATGAATTCGCCGAATAAGGGTAGAGAACAAGGAGCAGACCCTATACCCACAACGTATTTGTTCACCACATCTCAATGCGAAATGAATATGAAGAAAGAGGAAATACAAGGACAAGAAGGTCCTGAAGGTCTCGCGGGTGAGAGAGCTTGCAAAGGAGGAGTACGGCCTCTGCAGAACCAGGATTTTTTTTGAGAGCTTATTGTATAGTGTTGCAACCAAATGAACATTTTCCTTATGAAGAACCTTTTCATTAAGGCTGCATTTAAAATGTATTTTTATTTGTTGATTGTACTGGGCTTGGGATGCCTTCCGTTACTCTTAAAAAGCAGTAAAAGCTACATCAGTATAACCCGCTTCGAGGGGCGTGCTCAGACGCCTCACCCCCCCCCGTGCGTAACTAACTGCATTACTTCCAAGTACTTTACGTTTCCAGGTCTGGCAGGAACAGGGGGTTGTTTTTTCCGTTCGGAAACCGAACTATAGACGTTCCCACGGTCCGACATTTCTGTGGAGGTGATAATGATTTATATACGATTTATCTTCGTTGAGATCATGTTTACTTTGGACACACCGACTATCGATCCATATGAATAAAAATAATTGATAACTTGGACATTGGCGAGATAAAAAAAATACCTGTTAAATGAAAGAGGTTTCATACGACAGAAAATATAACGATAATTGAGTCTCAGCCAACAGAAAATGTCATGGAAATACTTGCAAACAATCCAGAAACCAGTTTGAATGAACGTACTTTGTGATGGAAGAAACATAAGATGAAATGGGATTGGGAAGATACTGTTACGAAACGCGGAAAATATTGCGAAGAATTTCCTAACTAGTAATCCTCAGGCTTCTTTAATACGCTCCTCTCAAAGAGCTCAATTAGAGGATATAAATTTTGTCGGAATGTTAGTTTCGGTGAGATTAGAACGACAGAAATTAAATGTAAATGACGAAACAACCTGCAATCGGCAATAATTTGCATCATTTGAATGACCCGGAAAAAAACCTGTTTTCTGAGAAACCGTCTGACATATGAATTCGGCCAACGATCTACTACTACTATATGCCTTCAGGTGAAGTACTACACAAGACGCACACCTGGGTCTCTCACTATGGAGGAATAAATTACACGAAATAAGGAAGGTGAGAAGTGTCATGTATAAATCAAAAGAAGTGGGACGCCGAGCTCTCAGAATAAACAACGAAAGGGGCATAACGTTGAATGCCTTATCTTTAGCCATTGTGGCACGCAGTGGCGTAGCTGAAACGTGTGGCACCCGGAAAGGTCTTGTACGTTCACCCACCTTTATCTACCCCTCCTCTGAAATCAAAATGAGGAAAACGGAAACTACATAGGGAAAGTACGCACTGAAACGAGTGCCTCTGTTATTTTATGAGGAATGGGGGAAGGTCGCGCCTTAATGCCTGACCCTTTTCTGGGCATGCTATCGCAGTGGTGGTTTGGCTTTGCCTTCCACTGTATGAAAGGAGCTATGGTGATTACAAGTGAATGCTGAGAGATGAATGGTCGAGATGGAGAATGTGGTGGTGCGAGAAGCTAACCCACCACAACCACAAACCGAAAAGTCTCCTACCTTCCATGGAACTCGAACCCTGAACCCTTCGCCTGCGTGTACTGCAACCCTCTGCGCCACCAGCTGGGACACATCTCAAGAATAGAGGAGTGACTTTATATATTTATATATATAATTTTTTAATTATTTTTATATAGCTCGAATCAACTACTAGGTCATTAGCTGCTACTACTACTGGATTTAACGGTATGGTATGTGGATGAAACGATATAGTGATTATAGGGGGTGAAAGGACGAACACATACAACCATGCCCGACCCCTCGGTCCGAGATCACTACGACACTACTGCCTCAGCGATCGCGGCCACGAGGCCGACGGAGGAGCGACTTTGCAGTAGATATTGCTGTGTTATACGATTAGCCAACTGCGTCCTTGTCGGTTTTCATTTAATGTTTTATATTATTTTCCTACTCGATTTGTTTAACGAAGTTTGGTTTGTTGCCGTCACGGGGAAGGCCCCCCCCTCAGCCACGTCACGGTCAGGAGAGAGGGGCGGGAGGACGAGGAGGAGAGGTCAGTGACCGGCGCCGCCCCCTCGCCCACGCATCGATCCTACCGGCGGTGGGGCGGGGGCGGGGCGACCTCCCGCCTCGCGAAGGCTCCGCACGATCGAAATAGACTCGCGCCAAGTACCCACGCGCAGTGGCGTAGCTAGGTGGGGGCGGTCCGCCCCGGGTGACACCAATTAGAAAATTTTATAATTGGAATCATATAATTTTAATGCTTTATTTAAAAATAATATTTTTATAAAATCATGCACTTGTTAATTAGTTATACTTCGTTTTAGATTATTTGCTTAAAAATTAAATTTCAATTATTCTGAATTAAATACAGTTTTTTAATGCATTATAAATAAATGTCAAATGCAAATATATTTTTATTAAACAATGTATAAACTATTCAGTAATAGCTTTTTATATTTAATTTATGGGGCGGGGGGGAGTGACACCATTAGTTTCGCCGCGGGTGACAGCAACTGAAGCTACGCCACTCGCTCGCCGCCGCGCGCTCGCCCGTTCCCAGTGGAGCGATTCTTCTGTGGGAGGCGCTTCAGGTGCAGTGTCCACATCACTCAATGCCTGTATTCACTCGCATACCACATGCATAGTATATACACGCCCTGCGAATTAGAAACGGATATGCTCATTTTTGGGGGTACTTTACACGAAGCCTCAATGACAGTTTGACATTTCAAAAATTCGAAAATGGCCCCAACATTTTTGGATTATTTTTTATCGGATAGAACAAAGTACGAGTATAAAAATGGAGGAAGGTCCTATTTTCGTTGAATCGTCAGAGGCCATGGGCCACTTGGAGACCGAGGAGGAAGAGCGCCTGGCGGCGGGGAGGAAGGCAGCGGAGCGAGGCGCAGCGCCCGGGGCGAAGTGGGTCAGCGCGCCCGGCCCGGTGCGGTGCGGTGCGGTGCGGTCCGCGTGGCGCGCGCATCCAGGTCGCCGTCGAAAGGGAAGGCGCTCCCGACGACACCGCGCCGCGACCACAACATGCGCAGCGCTCGCCTCCGACGCCTTCAGCAACGCGTGCTCGGTTCCGCTGATCGGGCGTGGTTGGGCGGGCGAGCGGGGCGAGCGGGCGAGGCGGGCGAGCGGGCGAGCGGGCGAGCGGGCGAGCGGGCGAGCGAGCGGGCGAACGGGCGAACGGTGCGGGCGGGCGAACAGGCGGGCGGGCGAACGGGCGGTCGGGCGAACGGGCGGTCGGGCGAACGGGCGGGCGGGCAAACAGGCGGGCGGGCGAACAGGCGGGGCGGGCGAACAGGGCGGGCGGGCGAACAGGCGGGCGGGCGAACAGGCGGGCGGGCGAACAGGCGGGCGGGCGGGCGGGGCGGGCGGGCGGGCGGGCGGGCGGGCGGGCGGGCGGGCGAACATGGCGGGCGGGCGAACAGGGCGGCGGGCGAACAGGCGGGTGGGCGAACAGGCGGGCGGGCGGGCGGGCGGGCGAACAGGCGGGCGGGCGGGGCGGGCGGGCGGGCGGGCGGGCGAACAGGCGGGCGGGCGGGCGAATGAGAGGATAGGGGTGGGCGGGGCAGAACGCCCACCCGTACAGCAGGTGCTCACAATATGAATGGAAATTGACCGTCTCCGTGAAGCACAGGTGGACCTGGAGATTTCGACTTTCGATAATTTGAGCCTCTGAAACTTGAATTCCTCCGTATCTCCATTTTTACTATTTCGACTAAGCGAATCCCGATAAGTCGAAATTTACGTTTTTAATTTTAATGTCCCATTTTTGAGATATCCAAATTTTCGCTGCATTTAAAATATTCCATGTCGATCAGAAAGACGACTCTTACGGATTGATACTGTGTAAAGAATTGACACAACAGTTGAGGAAAAAACATTAGACAATACAAATGTTCGTGATTGTTTCACTTGCCGTTCCCATAACCCGATTTTTGATTGGTAGGGGATTACGTCCTATCAATCTCATTTCCTAACTTGTCCTACATAAGCATGCTGTTGGGCAACAGCAAAGGAGCATATGCAAGCCCAAAAACAAATACTCCTAATAAACACGCTACATTATCTAAATCTCGTCGAATATCATTAGAATGCACATTTGGGACGAAATAAAATAATAAAAAATCAATTAATGAGCCAACAGACTTTTTCTGAAATGAGCTGTTATTTATTCAATTCGTTACAAACATTTGCAGCATTACCCTTATCCCCACAACCCGAGATTAAAATCTGAGCACACCTCGCACATCACTCGGTTTAAATTACGCGAATAAAGGAAGAGAAGGAGTAGTTATATGAATGTCCTGTGCACAGAACAGCCCGACGACAATTCTGTGACAGTCAAAAGATTGCACGTCACCTTCGGATAACCCTTAGCTCGCCCCCTTACGTCACAGGCGAAGGGCGAATGCTCACGGAAGCATCGATCATCCCAGAGTTCAAATAAAAGCGCGGCATTACCCAAAAGTTTCAGGGCAGAACGCGGGGACAGGCATTACGAGAGAGGAAATAGGAACATTCGATCAAATGGAACGTCACAATAGCTGCACAGCCGTAATCAAACATGCTGAGTCAGAACCAAACACGCGAGCGTGTCACGGAACCTCCTATCCTTTGAGCACCGAGGCGGGTTTATCTCAGCGGCAGGCCCGGGAAATTTCACTGCGTCGGGTAATTGCTGTACAATTCATATTTGATGGAAAAATATCTTATCTCTTGGAGTTTCTGTGGCCCACTTTGCAGATGTACGTTAAACAAGGCGCACCTAGTCGCTGTTAGCGCGATGGCGAAAACAACCGAAAACGCGTTTGTGGTGAGTATACTGTATCTCTCATGATGGGTGCTTTTATGTGGGCGAAATATATCATTATGATGTGAAAATCTCATTTGCAGTGTACCACTATGTTCGGTATTCTCTCACGTCTTCGTTTTGGCATCTGATAAGATTACACATTAAATGAAGTATAAGATAGCAACGTATGTGAGAATTCAGTCCTAAAACAAAATGAGAAATTCACCGACTGAGAAAAAGAAATCTTCCACGACAATTTTGGAGAATATAATAACACTCCTTCAAAATTACAGTTATGACTGAAAATGTAGCTTCATTTAGACCGGTTTTATCTCTGCTTGTTATAAATAAATGTGTGACTAATCTCTGATTTTAGGAGGCTTGAACAGCCCAATTAACTGGAATCGTACTGTAATCATTCGAACTGATCTTATCCCACCTATTACTACAGAAATATTTATCTTCCCACTACTCTAAATATCTAGGTATTTAACTTTTAATACCTTATGCACAAGCATCAGATCATAACACACTCTAATTTATCTTAACAATTAATAACATTCCGGATGCTTTCACCTATTTAATTACAACAGAAATTACTCAGCAATTCGCCGTAGTTACCGTCCTAGCAACTTCCTTTCTTCTAGTATTATGTGAATTTATTATCACCAATGTTAACGCTACATGAAGAACGCAAGATTTTAGAGAGTGAAAGAAATAGAGCTCTTTGTACGACTTGGACAGAATGTATGAGTGTAAATCCAATATTTGGCATGTTGCACTACCTGTCCTCTGGGAACAGCCAGGCATGTTCCTCCCAGTGATGTGTGCTCGTCGCTGCCCGGCTGCGCCCCTGCCGCATAAGGAAGGCTGGGGGGAGGGGGAGGGGAGGGGTGTGGCGAGAAGAGGGTCGGACGTAACTCGATTATTGTACCTGAGCGCGCGGGCCCCGCGGCCTGGCACGTCGCGCGCCATGAAACTAAAAACCCATCATCGCCGCGGCGACGTGGCAGCAGCCCGGCGCGCCACACCCAAGAGCACCCCACCCCATCCCCCCTGCGCCGTCCCACAGTCCCCATCTCCCCTCCCCTCCCGGTCCCTACCTCCCCTCCCGGTCCCTACCTCCCCTCCCGGTCCCTACCTCCCCTCCCTGGTCCCTACCTCCCCTCCCGGTCCCCAACTCCCCCACCCCGTTCCCACCTCCCCTCCCGCTCCCCACCCTCCCCTCCCGCTCCCCACCTCCCCTCCCGCTCCCCACCTCCCCTCCCGGTCCCCAACTCCCCCACCCCGTTCCCACCTCCCCTCCCGCTCCCCAACTCCCCTCCCGCTCCCCAACTCCCCTCCCCGCTCCCCAACTCCCCTCCCGCTCCCCAACTCCCCTCCCGCTCCCCAACTCCCCTCCCGCTCCCCAACTCCCCTCCCGCTCCCCAACTCCCCTCCCGCTCCCCAACTCCCCTCCCGCTCCCCAACTCCCCTCCCGCCTCCCCAACTCCCCTCCCGCTCCCCAACTCCCCTCCCGCTCCCCAACTTCCCTCCCGGTCCCCAACTCCCCTCCCGGTCCCCGGCTCACCTCCCCGTCCCCACCCACCTCGCCCGTCGGCGAAGGCTTCTGGAATTTCCGGAATTTCTAATCGCCTATCTCCCCCTCCGAACACAAGTGTGTGCTCAAATTCTGGAAAATTGTATGAAGTTAACGAAGATCGTTATTTTAAGCTCATTTCATTCTAATACGAAAGAAGTACTTCGGCGAAATGCGTCTATTTATACCCACGTAATGAAGGTGGAGATGATCATTCACTACGCAATTTAATACACATTTGAATACAATCATTTCATCTTCGAGACTCTTTAATGGTTCTTACAGATGCCATTACATTCAAGAGGCATGTTATTTTGAAATATTCAATGCCAGTTTCAGGAAAAAGATTAACACACATGAGAATTTTAGAATTAATATTTTCACATGGAAAAGTCGTTTAGTCCCAGAATTACCCGGGAAACATTTATTTGAAGAGGCTCGTAGAGATGGTAGACAACCAATGCAATATATGTAGTTAGTTGCTAAAAGTTTCAATTCCTATTTTCTCACTGGTATGAATGTGCCTCGAATATTCACAATATGTTGCAACGAACTTTTCTGGAGCAATTTCCTCGCTATTGAAATTATAACTACTGTTTCGAAGTAACTTCGCCACCAGAACGGCGAAACAAATTACCTCTTACTGCCTTCAGCACCTGTGAACGTCTGCACGAGATGGCTGAACGCGAAATTTATGACAGTTATAGCCACTTGGACATTCTGCCAAGAACTTGCCAAGTGCGGCTTTACGAAGCGCGAACGCACCGTTGCACTATAAATGGCTTCACAGCACTGCGACAAAGTTAGTTACGTTCTGTGAGCGAGTTAGATCTTGCATGGAAACGAGAGGAAGTCTGCAAACATCTCTACCGACATGTTCATGAACTGAAACACTCACTCGTCAGTGAACAACAATGCGATTCATTCAAAAAATAATCTCACTGTACAACGCGCTCATTCGTTCAAGTAGGAAAAAACAGCAGTACTAATTGGAACGGTCGGTCAAGCTCGCAGCTACACGAATGTAAACATTAACTATTGTAGAGATGAAATGCTATTTTTTAATAACACTTCTCTTTTATTCAAAAGGGCTCTCGTCAAACGCGAATGACACGCTGAGCACCCTGAATATTTAAAACCGCACGCAGCTAGTTCATCTTGCGAGTGGGTCCCGCTCGACAGGAAAGCACCGGATAGAGACAGTAGTCGGTGATATACCGCAGCCTAGAGGAGCGTCGCGTTGGTTAGGGCGGAAGAGAGCAGGCCGGTGTCCAGGCGGCGCGGGAATCGTAATGGAGTGCGTCGCGGGCGCTTGTTTCGCTCCAACAAGCGGCAAATGGCGGCGTGGGATGGCCACCCCACCCCACCCCCTCTTCTCTCCCCCGCACGCGTTTCGGGGGCCCGGCCGGCCACCCTGCGCGGGTCATCAGGCCGGAGATTGGCTTCAATCCTTTAGGCGGCGCGGCGCCGCGTCATCAATCCCAAGATTGGTTTTCGCCGCCGCTCGCACCAATCACTGCAAGGAAATTTCGGGAGCCCGTCCGAGTGGCATGGAGGGAGAGGGGTTAGCGGGGGGTGGGGAAGGGGTAAGATATGGAATACGGGACAGAGGGGAGAAAGGCGCAGAGAATGCACAACGGACAGGGGCTGCGGGGGGGGGAGTTGGAGAGAGGGGATTCGGGGAGCGAGTGGGTCAGCAGTGCTTGTTAGTGGGCATGAGACAGCGGAGGAGTATACTGTGAATAAACAGTGGGGAGTACTGGTTAGCGACCCAAAAACAAGCTACGATTGTAGACGGTAGAAAATTAAAATACGCCAAGTGTTGTAGGGTAGACTGAAATAGACGGCGTTGTATGTGAAGCTCCGTAGACCGTCAGAGGAAGGACCAAGGAAAAAGCAATTGCGTATGGTAATGCACCGGAAAGGATTTACAATGCGAAGAAACTTGTATGAGCAGCAAAATGGGATTGAAGAGATTCAATTAGACGTGAATGACGAAAAGTTGAAAAAGTGAGCAGACTGCACAAATGTCGGTCTTGGATGCCAAGACGGCGCATCCACAGAAAAGGATCCAGAAAAATAAAATAAAAATTACTCTTATTTCCAGTAATAACTTCGGGTCGCATTGCCCACGTAAGAACTCCAAAGACAAACAGAATAAGCCCGACTTCACGGGCAGCGACGAATTGAATGTATGGCTTATTTTAGCTGGCGAGACTCAGGTCATGAGGCCTGCTTTACCCTCTCACCACGCAGATTCCACTACGCTCCTTTCACCAACTAGGGGACAAATAAGGTACTACTTGGGTGACGAAACAGGCGATTTGAATTTAGCTCAGAGGCGTCATTTAGGCTCGAGGATCTCTTACATGCAGTAAATCTACTATTACGGGGCAGCCGGCTTACTTCCTCTCCAAAGGAAGGCGTAGGAAGAAATTTTTCGCTCTTAATAATCCACGGGCTTCGACCGGGTTTGAACCAGCGAACTTGACTGTTATCAGCCCGTTACGCTAACCTATTAGTACTGCGATTTTCGTAGCTTTGCCCCTGACAGGAATTAGCTGTTTCGCTGCCATCCAATAAGAGCTTATATTTCGCGACAGTGACGTCACAATGGTGACGTTCAAGTTCCCGATTGGATGAAACCGTGAACAGCTGATTTCTGTCAGGGGCAAAGTTACGAAAATCGCAGTATACACTGGCGCCGCCGCAAACGAAGGCGAGAACCAACCGGCAGGCAGCCCGTGCCACGCGACTCCTCCGGGTGGAAAGTGTCCCGTGCGAATGCAGGGAGAGCGCAGGCGAAGCGGAGTGCGTGAGAGACGTTGAGAAGAGGAAGCAGGCGGAGGGAAGGAGGCGGGGCGCTAATTTAGATGATTGGTCTGGCACACAACGGAGGACAGGAAAAAGAAGGAGGTGGCAACGGAAACGGCAAAGGAAAGTTCCACGCAGTCCCACACTAACTCGTGTTTGTCAAACAGTTAGTGAAATTAGAAGCCTCGCGTCGTAAATGTTCCGTGTATACATCTCTCGAAACGCGCGATGCAAGGCACTGATATGGAAATTTAGGCCGCGTTTCTGTTTGACGAATTAAATGAGGTTGGTAATTTTCAGATATTCAAATTTTTCACACACGAATGCTGACTGATGTTCTTCTGCTGGCGTATTGTGCAAAATAGGACGTAACCAACTCATCACGAAATCACACATCGAACGCTGTTTCACAACACAGACCATACTGCAAATTTGTTCTCGGTCTGCAGTTTCCCCTCTTCATTTCTTATGCTAATGAACGTAATTTGAAGGCGATAGTTCCAGCGAAAGGATATATATGTAAGTAAATTTCACTTCAGGAAACTAATCATAATTCACAGATAATATTTTTCATTATATAATGAGAACGACTAGTGTTAAGCATCGCCATTACGAACGGATTAGCTAATCTATTTGTGATGGCGATAACACAATGCGACAGCGTCATAATTATCGCAATCACTTGTTTGTAGGGACTCGTCAACCAGAGATAGAATAGAGATCACGTGTCTAGCTGCGCTTGTTCAAGCTGCAGTAGATCCTTCAAGCCATTCGCCATCGCTGACGTGTTCGCGATCTCCTACTCACGCTGGAGCAGGTGTAGAATGTATTTTGGGGTGAAGGAGGCGGGTAATTAGCTCAGATCCCCCAACAGAAATATTTTTGAAATTACAAAAACAACGTTCAACTTGAAATTTAAAATATGTATATTCATAACGAGAATACTATGGATGCCAATGGGATAAAGAAGTGGTATTTGTTTTTGTTTATATAGAGTTAAATAAGATACTGTCATATAGATCTTAAACGCAACCAGGGGAACGAAAAATAACACTGACAGGCCGGCATCCGTTTAGGATTTATTATGGCATTAGGTCATTGTTATATCCTCCTAACATATGAAATGAATCTTAACTGTGGATAAGCAGATGTGTGAGGACCACGAGCCCCTGATGAAGGACATTTGCGAATTAATTAAAAATATTTATTTTACAAGGCACGAGGTAGTGAGAATGACCTAATACCATCGGTCACTACACAAAATCGAAGTATAGCAGTTCGCCGTCTGTTAAAAGCAATCGACACAAGTGGGTTGCAGCTAAAGATGGCGAAGGAGTACTCATACTCCAAGAACAAGTATTTCTTATTTGTATTATTGTTTGTTCTTAGAAAACGGTGGTATTACGAAAGGTATTGAAGGCCACACGGCCGATAATACTTTTTTTATCTACCGTCTCTTGGCTTTACGACGTAAACAATTAAGGAAAGTTTGCTGTGAATGCACCGCCCCCCGACCAGTCGGATCCAGGGGGGGGGGGCATGCCCCTCTCCAAAAGACCTACGGTTTTTGTTTGTTACCTCCTATTATTTGGCAAAATTGATTTAAATATTTACGTTAGAATTATGTAGTTATTTAATAAATAATACTGAATGGTATCATATCCACACAACAAAAATAATATACAATTAGTAACAGGTATGTTTATTATTTAAGAAAAATCGACGATGGCCCCGTCCACAAAGCTCGGCTGGCTGCGCCCCAGTCCTCCCGGGCCGATCGGCCGCGAGCGCAGGCGCAGGCAGGGCCAGGGCGGGGCGGGGCGGGGGCGGGAGGGCGCGCGCGGGTGCCGTGTCGGGTCGGGTCGGGTCGGGGCCTGCCGATCCACGAAACGAGCCATCAGGCCCAAATTGCTCACATCCGGCGGCGGCGGCGCAGCAGCCACTGGGCCGCTCGCGCTCGCGGCCGAGGTAATTATGCCGCGTTCCCAAGGCTGCCCGCCCACGCCACCGCCCGTATTGTTTCGAATTACCCCGTGGCCGAAAACGGCGCCCGGCGCCGCGTGCTAACACCAGCACTCCACGCGCTGACGACGCGACGCGACGCAATGCAATGCGACGCGACGCGACGCGACGCGACGCGATGCGCTGAAGACGCGACGCGACGCGATGCCATGCGACGCGACGCGATGCGACGCGATGCGACGCGCTGAAGACGCGACGCGACGCGACGCGATGCCATGCGACGCGACGCGATGCGACGCGACGCGACGCGACGCGACGCGACGCGATGCGACGCGACGCGATGCGACGCGACGCGACGCGATGCGACGCGACGCGATGCGACGCGATGAGGCACCGCCGTACACGAAGCGGGGGGACGCCACGTCGGCATGCTACTTAGAATTGCGACATCAATGTCCATGTTTTCAAAACATCGATACTAATATGCAGACATCGATGTGTTTAACATCGATTTATTAAAGCCTTTTTTTTAACATCGATGGTGTTTGTTCTGGATGTTTTACTCCGTTGATATTTTATTTTTGAATTACTATACTATAATAAACAATTGGATAATTTTCACATATAATTTGAATGTTCTTCATATATAAGTCAAGAAGAGTGAAAAATTAGTAGAATTTTCGTTAATAAATGGAGTTTCTATTTTTGTACAATCCAATTACATAATAAACGTTTATTAACTGTTCTGGAAATATTTGGACTCTGTGTTGTCAGCTAAATCTCAATTATAAATTAACACACACGGTCACCGTGACATGAAATCCCGTTTCCTCGCTTGTGAACACTAATGTTAGAGGCAACTGAAATCGATGCACAAACATGGTTGTTTAAAAACATCGATGGCTTTGGGCCAATATATTTTTAACATTTCGAAACATCGTTTTGAAACATCATACGTTCGCATCACATGTTTTTAAAGTCACACAGACACGCGCCACCAAGCTCACACCCCCACGCACATACTCATACAACACACAGCACACACGCACATGCACATAGATACATACACACACTAACTCAGATGCGCCTGTTCCCCGTTGCACACACGTCTATAGAGTCGCACAGACGCGTGCCATCAAGCTCACACCCCCATGCACATACTCATTCAACACACACACACACACACACACACACATGCACACGCGCAGGGCGTCCGGCAGCAGGGAGGGGGCGGCGTCCGTGCCGGGCCCGAACTGTCAAATCGATCTCTATCTCGACCGGAGCGTAATGAATAAATTATCTGCCCGCGTCACGAGATTTCGTCGGAGATGTTAATAATAAATGCAAACTTTATGTATCATTCAAAAATTTAAACATCACAAAGAAATAACAAACGACGCGGATGTCCTGGCTTTATTCAGCAATGTATGTAAATTCGATTAAAAAATTGCAATATATTTTTTATCACGTTGACATATGAATAACTTATAACGATGAGAGGAATCGTAAAAAGCACATATTGGTTGAACTGTCTCTCAATGCTCGGAAAAATTCAATTCAATAAACAAATAAATGCTCGGAGAAAATATAAAACAGGAAAAGAAGGAATTTCAATATCTTTGCTTTCAAGAAGCTGGGGTTGAAAACCATTTCCTGCACTATATCGGTAACTTTCCAGTAAATGCAGGTAGACTCTATGTACTAAGCATTCGAGTAACCAGTTTTGACATTTCCAATCGTAATGATGCAGTTCACCTTTCTAACGCTCGTTTCGACACGTCGACAAGAATAGGAAATCGTAATACGTAGCCCATGTCGGTCACCAGCGGAAAAACGAGGGGGGCGACCACGTCGTTACGAACTACAAGATAAAGAGTGGACGTGGATGCCTTGGTTGCTCGTTCCAGCGAGGACCTTGGATGTTTCCCGAGCTTTCTTCCTCACGCGCTCCTCGAGGACACTATTACCGCCACAAACAAGCGTATCGAGGCATCAACTAATGCTGTAATAAGAGAACGTCAGCTAATCAGGAAAGATGAATGGGTTCAAGAGAAGTCCCTTACGAAAATACACGCTAATCTCCGACGAACAAAAACATATTTCGTCATGCAGTCGAATTTATCTCTCACAAAAGCTGAGTATAGAAAATTAGATACTAGGTCGAAAAATACTGTACAGACATTTTTCCAAGTACAAGTAACAAGACAAAACAAAACACGACGCATAATACCAAAAGAAATAATCGTCTTTGCACTAGGTCAACGCCTGAAACATCGTTCATTCATTCGTAGATAAACTAAATGGCGGGGGCTAGCCGACGCCGCTGACCCTGTGGAAACAAAACGAGCTCGAACTGATTATTTCGCCTTCCTTCCGCCGTCAACTGCTGCGGTCATTACACATTTTCAACCTTATTTTACATCTCGGGAGGGAACTTTTTCCTCAAAATCAGCCACCGTCGGAACCCCAACCCTGGACCTGCCGGTCCGAGACAGTGCAGCGGCAGCAGCAGTTACCCTGAGCGGGTCCCCTCAAGGCAGTGATGGGATCCAAGGGGGACATAGGAGACATGCCCCCCCCCTCCAAAAAAGGCGTAGAGTTTTCGTTAGTTACCTTCTTTTATTCGGCGAAATTGATTTAAATATTTGTTTGAATATGTAATTATTTAAAAAATATCTTGAATACACTACAAAATAATACATAATAAAATGACAAATATTTTTATTTACCAAAAATCTGCGTTACGGTGAAAAACGTGTGAATCTGTGTAAGGAAGATCTGTGGCCACTTCCGAAATGATGGCCTGCCTCCGCCCGCGCCCTGAAGGACGCACCGCCCGCCGAGCGAAGCGCAGCGGGGAGCGAACGCGGGCCCGGGCGGCCTGGCCCGCTGGCACACATTCGGGAGAGGCTGGCACCGCGCTCTCAGCGAGTCTGGATTGCTTATTCGCACTACAACGGCTTGGAAATGCTTTCTTCGTTTATAAGGTTTTGAGACGGGAACAAGATGAGCCACACTTCGGCCAAAAAAGAGAATCTACTAACGTCTAACGAAAGTGATGATTCAGCTAATGAACTTAAAACTTGTTTCAAGTTGATTATGTTCATTGATCTCTAACATGACTGCCCCTAGAATCTGACGAAGGGCAGATCCAAAGAGCATTTAGGGTGAAGTTCGGGTGTAATTACAATTTGGACTGTTGACCCACAAATGTTTAAATATTTTTCAAAAAATAGTTTGAAATAAAAAGGTTTTCGTCAACGGCAAACTCCTTTTAAAGCGACGTGTGCAGTACGTGGTATTTTAAAAACTAAATTAAGAAAAAAGGTAATGAAAAAACTTGCAATGCATGGAGGATGCACGGCCCCCAAGTCCCCCTCAGGATCCGCCACTGAACTTGCGGTTACGAGACGTTAATCGCCCTCCCCCCCCCACGAAGAGCGTCCTTCGCCCGCCAGAGCAGGCAGAGCCCCGGCGAACGGGCGACAGAATTATTCCAGCATCGCTCTGCATTAACCGAAAAAGCCGGGTACATTTCCAGCACCTGTACCGCCAACATTTATTGTGCCCAATTAATTTATCAGACACGAATGCTAACAAGCGGGCGACACGGCCAGAAATGAAAACGACTTGCCGCGCGCCGTCACCGGGACGAGAGCGCGGGGAGGGGGGGGAGGCAGAATGTAAGGGGGCGGGGCGGGTGACACGCCCACCCGGTCGCTGCGACAGCCCCTGCGCGCCGCCCACCCCGCTACGTACAGCGCGAATCACACTTCGCCTAAAACGGAACTTTGAAAATGAGGTGTAAAGTCGAGCACCTAAAAATACAATATTTTCACACACACACAAAAAAAAAGAAAAATATGAAAAACTATGAAGAACTTAGAAGACATGAATTGGTCATTAAACAAAAACCACATTAAATAGCGAGTAATGGTTATCTCAGAGTACTTTACTGAAATAAAAATAAGGTGGTTGTATACTAATATGAGTGTTGAACAGGAGTATGTACATTCCGAAAATGTGGGTAATGTTGAATGTTTTAACTTTTTTTCATAAGAATACCTGTATTTTCTATAGATGGTGATTCATATTTAAAAAAAGAGGTCCATAAATGCAAGATGAATAATTCATTTTTTGGACATACGAGGAGACTTAGTCGCTCATCATAGTAGTTAAATGAGGGTGAGGCGTGTAAAATATGATAGCCAATAGATTTTTAAAAAATGGAATGACGGAGACAATAACACACAACAGTTTGCTTTTTTTTTGCCAATTGTGTTACAGAAATATTTCCGGAAATTTCCGTTGATATCTCATGTCATATCTATTTCAACCACATTAACATCAGAGTCAGCAAACAAAACTTACCGATCAAGCTTGAAAATACTTTAGGTGTGTGGAAGAATTTATAAATGAATAACGAGAACAATATTAAATTCCAATATCGAACTTCAATTGTTAATAAATTTTCCGTTTGTCTCGCATCAATGTTTATTACCAACTATAAATCAGAAACGATTACAACGTCTTGCCATTTCGAAATCAGATACAAAAACAACACCAAAGGAAATCTACACATTGAACGCATTCCATGCATTTTGGAAACATTTCAAATGGTCATTTCATTCGAACTTGTTTAGTACGAATACACCTAACGATCATTGAGGTTGGGCTATAAACATACCTCTCTTGAGAAATGGTCAGTAACAGTGCACGAGAGACCGCTTGTAGCGAACTGGAATGCAATCTAATACACGTCCAACTGGTTATATGCGAATTTGAGCTCGGGAGAGGAAATTTTCTACCACGGACCTGCTCGCCAACTTCCCTTCACAGACACGTTTCTGGCCTCGCTTTATTACATTGGAGAAATCCATTTACACTTTCTCCATTCTCACAGCGTTATTTAAATAAAACGAAATATGATTAAACTCCCATATACAGAGACAAGTTAATGAAGTGTCGCAAGAACGCTTGCTCACGAATTCGAAAAAAAAGAGCGAAGGAAATTTCTCACAACTCGTGCCCGTTTTATTAATTAATTACGTTTCTTAGTCAGTACCCAAAATGATGCCCGGATGCTTGCTAAACAAATCAAAACGTTCCACCAAGCTAAGATTTATGGCTTAACCGCCAACAGTCCGTTTCTCAACAACCTGTTTTGTGTATCGAAATTTGGGCTCTGAAAGAATTTCTTCCACGCTAAACTGCAGAGTCCCCCTTCGAGAAAAATAGGTAATGAGGCTTTCCAATTTAGAAGGACAGAACGTTCTTCCTGCTACACGAAAACAACTCCACCCCAAAAAAGTGTTTATAGTCCACTCTTGTTCTCAACGCCTCATTTAACATAACTTAGGCACGTGACTCAGCATAAAATTTCTATTTATATTCCCTGCGCAAATGACACGTCATTATTCTGTATTCATATGAGAGTAAATACGACAGGCATAAATCTGGCAGGTGGTAAATTAGACCTCGTGTTTTGCTTGTAGGTAGAGATACCGAAAGAGTACACACCATTACTGCTGAGTTTCGAAAACCCGACTAGTGTTGTTTTAACTTCCTGGCTTTTATGTTTATTTTTTCAATGCCGCTCGTTTTTAATTCAAAGTGAAACAAAACTTGAATAAATTATAAATGAGAAATGTACGAAAGCCAATTCCGAATCTTTCATAGTTATGAGTCTGGCCTTTTTAAAAGTAAATTGCGTCACTACTATCCGGTGCCTTGGGAAGATAAATGACATTTTTTTTAGATACTTCTACATGGCAATTACTGAACATTCCCTTCCAACAAACAACTTATTCCCTGTATTTCATTATATATTTTTTAACAAATCCCTATCCCCCGTCAAACCTTCAGAATTAAAAATGTTATAAGAATCAAAGAAGGAAAGCCCGCATAATTATGTTGAATTTAGTTTTAATTTAAAAAAGATATTCAGGTTACCTTTGTCAATGAACGAGCCAGCAATCAATTCAGCGTATACCCTTAAGTAAATGAATCTTCTCTTCTATTCCTGAGGAGGACACCGGTGAGCCTTTCAACGACCTCAGAATCACAGCATCAATTGTTCTGCACTCCATCCGCCTCGGCACACGGAGCTACTTGTCACACCAGTGTCTCCCACAGCCACCCTAGGCGTTGCCGAATTCCCTCATTCTCACCTTTTTCTTCACCTTACGTCCATTATCACACTATTCGTACCAGTAGGTTTATTGACGTTAGAAGACATTGGACATAATTTTTAGGCACTAAATAATCCTTCGAAATTGTGATTTGAATTTAAATTTAGAGTATTTGGGTTCATCTACACTCTTATATCAAGCGTTTTGAAAAGATCCCAAATTGGGATCGAAAGTCAATGTACCTAAACAGATATTACAGATGTTCATTTAAAAACTTCAAGGATTTCATGTTCCCCAATCTCACAAAATGATAAATCTCATTTATGATACTAACACACAAGACTAGCATTATCTGAGATACTAAGTGCACTTGTAGTTCAATGTTTTGCCTCCGTCTGAAGTAATTTGCATGTTAAAGAATTCATTGTGTTGCGTGAGATACTATAGGCAGATGTATGGGTTCACGGATATTCACCCAAGATCCGAAACGGCAGTAGATCATCAAAGACTACTACTAGTATAACCAAGTTTTCTTCGGTGAATGGAGTTTTCCACGTGGTACTTGTTAATCCATTAATTTGAAGTACTTGTTAATAAAAAAAGATTTCAAAAGTTGAGAGTGGTATTTTTTCCAAATAACATGGCATCAAGAGTGAATTAAAATCAATGAGGAGACGGAGGCCCCGGGGCGTGCAGGCGCCGTCGCTTCAGACGCACCCTGCCCCGGCGGCCAATGGAAACGCGGGACCAAAGGCCCGGGGGCAAAGACGCCCCGGCACCGGCAGCTGGGCAGCGCAGCGTCGCATCAACGCTCTCCGGCACGGGCTGGCTCCTACCTGCTACCTGCACCGTGCGGAGAGGGGGCGGGGCGTGGCGGAACGGGGTGGGTTAGGGCGGGGCGGGGCAGGGTGGAGCGGGGCGGGGCGGGGCGGGGCAGGGTGGAGCGGGGCGGGGCGGGGCAGGGTGGAGCGGGGCGGGGCGGGGGCAGGGTGGGGCACAGTGGAGCGGGGCAGGACGGGGTGGGGGCGGATGGAGCAGGACGGGGCGGGACGGAGCGTAGCGGGGCGGGGCGCGGCCAGGCGGGGCGGGGTGACGGGAGGCGGGGATGGGCCGGAACGGTCCCCGACCTGGCAACGTCGGCATAACCTGAGCCCGTGTAACTAATCACCGAACTAATGCGCCCGCTGCCACAATACGACTCGTGCAGGCACGCACGCACGCACGCACGCGGGCACCCAGGCCGCCCCGCGCCGGCCGGCACTCACGCGCGTGCGGACGTGCAAGTGCACGCGTTTCCCCGCAGGCCGCCCGTGACGGCCGCGGGGGGCACGCACGCCCCGCGCGTGCCTCCGACCCCCAACGCCAACGACTACGTCGATTGTACTTGGACGCACCAATAGATTATGTGTCGATAAATGTGAAGAAAAAAATACGCTAAAAAATGTTGGCCCAACTAGCAATTTTTTTCCACTTTTTTTTAATTATTTTTTTTACTCGGCCAGCATTTAGCACTAGAAATATACCATGAATAAAGTACACCTACGTTATGTACATTCCCAATTCCACTGGCAGTGAAAGACATAGTACAGCAATTATAGTCCTTTTACTCTTTTTCTAAATGTTTTTCATTTTGTAGGATTGAAAGATAAAGGAAAATAATTTTATAGAGTCCAAAAAGATAATTAACGTAGAATGGCGTATTAGGAGTGCACGACAAAACAACGTAATGCCAGACGAATAAATACGTACCGTAGAAGAAAAAAAAACACTCTGAATGTGAATCGAAAAAACACACAGCTTATTGCAGTATAATGAATCAAGCGAAACAAAGCAAAACACATTTCCCCACCAGCTGTTCGGTAATAGCTACGAGCGAATGATTACGATACCAAAATAATTTTCATTGGCCGCTTCGTCTTTCTGGCGAGTTCATTCGAAGAACAAGTATACTTGAACAAAATTTGCAGTATTTATGACAATGACAGGAAATACTGTTTGGTAATGCATTTTACACAGAAAGATGACAAAAATAATTACACTCCAATACGATCGGGGAAGAAAATTCGAAACGCTTGAATGACTGTTATACCTAAGAGGTGCAAGAATGCAGCCGTCCAGACCTTGCATCTGCTACATCCATTGCACCTGCCAAATGGCATTGCGTTGCTGTTGCGCACCGCGGTTCATCGCCTCCACACACCTGCCCAGGTTTAAATCATCCCAAGCCCGAGCTTGAGACCACAATAACTTCTTACAGACCTAAGCCGAGGTATGTGTTCATTTCTCATCGCGCACACAGCGTTCAATTACACAAGCAGAATACCACCAACATAAGATAACCGACCGTCGTAAAAACGGCGCAATAAAGATCGCGATTAGCCACAGAAAGTACATACCGCACATCCCCCCCCCACTGCTGACAACATTACACGCATCATTTCCTACGTAAAACAGACACGGTTATTAGTGAGATAGCTTTCACCTTTCTGGCCTCATGCCAAATGTCATGTGCGGCACACGTTACCAATCGAGAATGTCATAGAACACTGTGTTTCTAGTTATTAAGGTCAGCGGAAGGTTTAAAGTTGGCAACGCTGCAACCCGAAAACCCACATTTGACGGAACAATACTTTTTCCGGTATTGCCAGAAAGTCCGCAATACCCGCTCGCAAACATAACGATACTCAATGGTTTACACTATATTAACACCAACAGCTTTCTTTTTTTGAACTACACAAACACCCACTCATTGCTGTGAATAAACCGATGAACAAGTGGTGAAGTCATTTATCTTCTTGCGGTAGTCTTCCGGTTTCGGTTCTGCTCATTACACTTGCAAAAGAAACGTGGCCAGGTTCGCGATGAATCAGAGGCGCCACGCCGCACGACTGCTCAACCAGTCCCGTCCTTCCCGGCCAAGACTCACGCGCCCAACGCACGCACGGCGAACCCGCCCGCTCCTCCCCAGAGGCGCCATGGACCCCGGAGCGCATAGAACAATTGAATAGTTACCCAGAATACAGATCTAACCCACAAAAAGCCAAAAGTTGAGATTTCAGTGGATTAGTGACCTATTGGACGTATTACCCCCCTCGATTCTGAGGGCGCACCGGCCATTCCAAAGTAAGTTATTCTTTGGTAAAGTTGGCCTATTGGCGAATTGTGATCTATCTGCAGCAAGATGTCGGATCGATGCGAGTATGTTATGAGTGGTATTGCCTTGATTACAGTTTGACTTCAGAGTGATTCACAGTTTATAATATATTGATGGCAAGTAAGTTTTTACAGAAATAAATTAATTTACACTGATTAGAGTTTTTTTCTGAAAAGTTTTCCTTTGTGGGTTAGATCTCTATTCGGGGTAACTATTCAATTGTCTTCCAGTGTTAGATGTAGGGGAGGGGACGGGGCCGTGACCGCGCCCCGTAACTCATTTCTTGTAATTTCACTCAATTATTCATAATTATTGATATGTACAGATCTCATCACATCCAAAGCAGTATTCCCTTTATGAAAACATTTTTTTGTAAATTTCAAGCACATCATTTAAAAAAAGGTGGACTTCCAAAATTATTTATGGAGGATCCGAACTGAAATTGCCTTTCCCCCCTGAAATACTATCTGGATATGCCCCACAGTTCCAACGTTGAATATGAAAAAAGAAAAAAAATACGATGACTCCATATGTCTAACTGAAAATGATGGCTCCTTTTACAAACTTACGACTAAGCGTTAACTTTACTCCGGAGAGGGGCGACTGCCCATCTAAATCATATGATTTAAAGTTTCAACACGGAGATCTCAATGGTTGAGATACTGTTTCATTAGTAGCGTAAATTTGCGTTGCACATCCCTCACTTTCAAGTGCAACTTCTGCGGCCTGAACGTGAGACAGCGAATCACGGACCTACACAAAAACGAGCACACCGAGAACGGGGCGCCAATCTCCAAAAGCTCCGTGAAAACTGAAAACCGGGAAGATCGTGACGCCACGCTTGTCCGCAAGTCGTTACAGCGGCGTGAGTCCAGCCCACCACACCACACCGGCGCACCAACACGGGAACCAGCCAGCCCATTTCGTTCCCAGCGCACACACGCCCTGGGCAAAAAAGTCCCCCTCACCCCCACCCACCCCACACACACGGGGGGGGGGAGGGGCTGGCTCCCACCGCAGCGCCGCTCGACCGAGAGAGAGAATACGCTGACGTTTGAGTGGATGCAATTTATCTCTCATCTAAGCCACAAGCAACGTAGTTAAGTATTTCTTCTGAGTATTATGGACTGAGTCACCAGTTAGCTACGGACACCGGAGGGAGAGAGAGAGAGAGAGAGACACAGGCACAGAGAACAAAGGGCGAGGAGGAGGAGCGTGCGGAGGAGGTGGCGGGGAGGGGGGGCGCTGGGAACGTATTTAACTTTGTATCCAAGTTCCGTTTGCACAAGACGAGGAAGATTTCACCGCGCCGCGGGGGCGGGGGGGGGCGGCAGCTACGGTTATCGGAGCGTCAGGAGAGGAAGGCGCTGGCGCGGGGCAGACGGAAGACAGGGAAGCGAAAAGGGCGCGAGAAACAAGAGGCACAGAGAAACGCGAAGCTCCGGAGAAGCAGGGTATCTCGTTAGATTCTTTATATTATACATCTGCCGAGTTGGTAAGTTTATTCTTATTTACGCCACGCATCGTTTCACTCAATTCTGCCACTCGTTCAGTATTTGTCGCGATCCTTCCTAAGATTACGAGAATCACTCACTCATGCAACTCCTAGTTGTTTTTTTTCTATCAACAGTTAATTCGCGTAAAGGCCTACACAATCTTGTCAATCATTCATGTGAATACAGATCAGCCTTGTATTTCTCTTCGGCGTTTGTATCGTCTTCCAGCTTGAAGGTCTTCTCTAGAACATGTGTTGAACGTTAACTCGCATTCCTAAGTTCTGATTTGCACGCGGTAAGGATCAGCATGCGACTCTGGATCCACTGCCCTTGTTACCCACTCTACACACGAACTGGCCGCGAGCACTTCGTAAAATCCCCAGTTTATGGCCTCGATGAACCTCGGAACGATGAAGCGTCACGCTTTTAATTACCTTCCACCCTCGCCGCCGCTTACCTCGCCTTGCTCTACAATGTGAGAACGCCTCGCCTAGATTCTACGGGGCAGATTTAAAACGTCGTTCCTGCAAGACCTGTTTCCTTTTGTTATAAAGCAGAAGGGTCTACAGCCGACACACTGCATGTTGCATGCAAACCTTGAATAGATCATGCCGTATCGCGCCCGCTAAGCGAGATTAGAAACAGCACGAGGAAAGCGGGCGAAAGGAAAAGAAACTCGCAATGCTGCTACTTTAACCCTACATAAATATATTAAAACATCCAACTTCAGTACTACATTCAAGTAATGTTCCCATTGTTAAAAGTTGTCGTAAGAACTGTGTGCGTGTGTATGTATCAAGACAAGCCGCTGTTGTGTACTTAGCGATCTGCGAAGAAAAGGGAACTGTATTTCAACATATAAAAGACCGGTCTTATCTCCGCGCAGTTGAGCCGCGTGAAATACTCCGGCGTTCCCACATAAACACAAGATGGAGCGCGAGGCGGGATGGGCGAGGAAGAGGGTCTGGCTCCAGTCGGTGCTGCGCTCCTGTGGGAAACAGGCGCACTACCAGCGCGCAGGTGTGACCCGCCAGCGCGCCGCTCCGTCGCTCCCTCGGAAAGATCCCCCTCGGCCCAGCCCGCCGGCACTTATCGCATTTATCGATGGCAAATTCCGAGATTACGTCGAGAAGGCAACAAAACGACAGAGTGCAAGTCACCATCAGATAAAAACAGCACTGTGTTTCCTTGCTGATAACTCGGGATAAGCACAGAGTTTATAAATGTTTCATGCGGCACTGAAAACTTCCACGAGCCTCGTCTGTTTCCACGAGTCTCATCTGTTTCCACGAGCCTCAATCCTCTGTTTTCCAGTTCAAAGACAATCTAGAACCGCTACGAACACGCGATTCTCATGAAATTACGTTTGCAAATGAAGTGGACGAAATCCCTCAAGAGCACCTAAATCACGTCTTATCCAAACCCTTTCCAAAATGTCATCTCGTGTCCTCGTACTCTGGACGGGGCCGCCTCGTCAGTGAAGGAGAGGGCGAAGCGGAAACGGTGGACGACTACAATCGCGCATCCTTTCCTTCTTCCTCTTGGTTGGCT
Organism: Acheta domesticus; assembly: GCA_031308135.1. Taxonomy (NCBI): domain Eukaryota; kingdom Metazoa; phylum Arthropoda; class Insecta; order Orthoptera; family Gryllidae; genus Acheta; species Acheta domesticus. Next base: position 177,763,786 of record JAHLJT010002406.1, on the reverse strand, counting down.
GGTTATCGGGGCGAAACACACTGGCCCCGGGCCCTGGCGAGGTGGGGGAGTACATGAGGAGAGAGGCGTAGCAGATACGGCCCGGTGCCCAGCATTGTGGAAAAGTTCCTCAATGCTACTTGGGAAAGGTGTAATAAAGACGATGTGCTGACGAGAAAAATCGATGTTACAGCAGTTAGTTTTTCTGTACAGAGAGCAACACCATGTCAGAAATGCAGTGATGAGCACTTGGTTGTCGGAAAATATAACATAATTCAAAAATGGAGTTTCATCGGTCTTATCAAGGTTTATTAATCTGAGAGTACACATACACAATTTTAGACGGGAACTAGAACGTCAACCAAACTAAATAAGTCAGATCTTGTCAAAGAAACATTAATGGCTCAAAATATTTCCTAAGGGCCAACATCAATCTTCCACTTCAAGGAAAAATACTGGAAAAACTTTTTGAGTCGTTAATTCAATTCTTTGTGCTGAACGACAAGCCAGCCAGCACTACTCTCGTTGGAACTCGGAATCCCTTTCCACGAATAAACTAGTTGCTCTGTAGTGATGGTTTGGCGCACACCACTTTCACAACGCATGCTGTTCCTAACAAACGAGGCCCGCCCTAGGGCATTCCCTCCCCGCGAGAAACAGTTACAGTAAACGGCATTCCACTTAAAATTCACTACCAACACGGCGATGGCGCCTATGCGGAACGTTCCGAACGTCGAGCTACTAGCAGTCTGAGCACAGGGTCAATAGTGTTCCAAATCTGGCTCCACCGCGACGCTCCGTCCTTTTTTGTCTTCTGGTGGAGGCTCAAATTAAAAAGCTCCAAAGAACGACGGCACAAAGAGAAAACAAGCCATTACTTTTATGATTTCCAAGTCCGTGAGCCCAGTAGCGGTTCGAAAATTATGTGCGTTTTACATCGCGTATTTTATGTAGCGACGCTAATGACAATCCTCCGTCGCCTTCCTCCCGTTGTAATGCGCTATCGAAAGGAACGAACGACGAGGGGTGGCTGTGATGGTGGCGGCGACGGTGATGGTGATGTCGGTGGTGACAGCGGTGGCGGTAACGATGGTGACGGTAACGATAGTAACAGTGGCGGAGGTGTCCGTGGTGACGGCGACGGTGTCGGTGTCGACGGTGACGGCGTCGGCAATGACGGTGGTGACGGTGACGGTGGCGACGACGGCGGAGACTGACGGTAGTGGTAGTAATATTGTTCCGATGTTTCGCGATGGTAGTTCGGAAAGAGGCAAAAATGGCGGCTTCAAAACTGCGAATGTGTTGAAAATTGCAGATTCCTGGGAACTATCGTGCTTCCCACTGGTACTCGTGATGAGGAAATATTTACAATTGTATTTCTACTATTTATTAGGAACATTTAGGTTCGAAATGATGTCATCGAAGATATTTTAATAAAAGTTTATTATTTTGCTATCCTCCCAGACCTAATTATTTGCTGCAGGATTTATTTTAAGAGCAATTTCGTTTCGATCACGTTGAAAAATACAGAGTAATTCATTAAATATGTAGATTAAAAAACATTTCTTACCGCTACATGACATCACCTTAAGTACTACACCAAATGCAGAGATAGTTTGCGATATTTTACAGACCCAATTTATTAGAGTAAATTATACTCTGTGAATTAATTTCCACGCTCATGCTGATATATTTCGTGTCCCTGAGACGATGCCTTTTTGGGCATTTTATAACGCACAAAATTTAAAGGGCGTGTCCAGTTTAATAAAAAGTTTTGAAATAAATGCATGGTCATAAAGTAATTTTGTAAGATTAGGATAGGGCAAAATGACTTGGAATTACGAGTTCCAGTAAGTAAGATATTCGATAAAAACTACAGCGTCATTACGCGCTAATTACAGTAATCTCTGTCACCTGGAATAAAAACTAAAAAACAAAAAAAGGGACACTCTTTGTGTGCACTTGGGTATGCTCCAATTTTTTTATTAACAATTCTCGAATCACATTCAAACCTTCACGTACTTCCCTATAGTGCAGGGTGTTATTCCATCCCCGGACACAATCTTGATGAAAAACTATAAATAACCATCGTGTGCGCAGCTGTGGGAGAGATTTTAATTTTCCTATCCATTCCACAACGATATTAAAGGTGCACTTCGCAGGTTACACAACGTTGCTACATAAAAATAAACCAAATGTTAGAGAATTATTTAGTTCTTTTAAATTAAAATTCCTCATCAAAACCATGACGCATTTAACACAAGAGGGTATCAGTTCACGACAATAATTCAGTCTTCCAACTGACGGATGCTACATTCACGCAAATCATACATTGATGATGATAATAATAATAATAATAATAATAATAATAATAGTGCCGTCCCGGATAGCCGAGGTCGCTAAAACTGAAGAGCCGTAGCTGCCTCGTGCCTGAAAGGTCGCGGGTTCGAGTTCCGCCCACGGCGTGGGTGTGTGCGTGCGAGTCTGAATATGTGTGATGTTTGTGTGCGAGTCTGAATATGTGTAATTGTCCTTTCATTTTTATCATTTCATAACTCATCCCTTGGGGCCAACAACTCTAGTATGTAAAAATGGATTCAGAATAGCATGTTTTGAATTTGCACTAGAGTTGTGCATGGGACTTCTTTTAGAGCTCCCTGATTGGACAGTGAGTAGGCGCACGAATCGCAAGCGACACATCTCTCTGAAACACACACACTTTGATAAGAGAGACAAGACATCTCTCATTTGTGTCACACCTCCCAGTTGAAAATGGTGCCCGAAACTTTTTTACATTAACCAACTTTCATAAACATAATATTCTCACAAGCGCCCTGCCACTACTCTTTTCGAATGCACCAGCTATCCACAAACTTTTGTCTGTCTGTCTGTCAATCTCTTCAAAGACTATGTGTCTCAGAGAAATGTCTCGCTTGCGTTTCGTGCGCCGCCTCACTGTCCAATCAGGGAGCTCTAAAATAAGTCCCGTGCACAAGTCTAGTGCAAATTCAAAACGTGCTTCCCCGGGCCGCACTCTCCCCTCGGACGTTGCTCAATCTCCCCCAGCGTGATTTGGGCCTCTCCGGCTGCCCGTCACACATTTCACAGCCGCCGTCCACACGCGGTGACGGACCTTCGCGTTCGTTAGCCGTATTTGGAGCGGGGGCAGGTGGGGGGGGAGCTGTTCTGATGCACACGCGTTCCTCTTGCTCGAGGTTGCCTCCGCGCGGTCATCCGCTGTTCTCGAGCACGCTGATTATGCTCGCACGACGTTCTGAAAGAACGTCGCCCCTAATTATTTTCCCCCTGGCACGTGCGCTTGTTCGGAACGTCGTTCTGGCCATGCTTCGCGATGGTAGTTCGGAAAGAGGCAAAAATGGCGGCTTCAAAACTGCGAATATGTCGAAAATTGCAGATTCCTGGGAATTATCGTGCTTCCCACTGGTACTCGTGATGAGGAAATATTTACGATTGTATTGCCTACTATTTATTAGGAACATTTAGGTTCGAAATGATGTCATCGAAGATATTTTAATAAAAGTTTATTGTTATGCTATCCTCCCAGACCTAATTATTGGCTCCAGGATTTATTTTAAGAGCAATTTCGTTTCGATCACGTTGAAAAATGCGGAGTAATTCATTAAATATGTAGATTAAAAGACATTTCTTACCGCTACATGACATCACCTTAAGTACTACACCAAATGTGCGCTTGTTCGGAACGTCGCGTCGTTCTGGCCATCGCGAGTGAATCCGAACACGGCCAGGCATTCCGCGATAACGGGGCTCCGAGGAAGCGGTGCATCTCCGGACTCACGAATCCCCGAAGCGCATCGAGCAGTTGGAAAAAGCTCCCGGCAGGGCAACACGGCGAATGCCAAGTCATTGCGTCGAGAGAAGAATCTCTCAGCTCTCTTCCTTTAGGCTCGTTACGAATTCGAACGTCATCCTCCATTTACATTTTGCGCCCCAATACAGTAAACATGTAGACTATCGTACATGCGCTGCATGATGCGGTATTTTTTGCAAGTAGTACCCGATTGACCAGCAACTTGGCATCGAATCTCAGAATCAAGGAAAGATGCGTTTCACTCTACACACGACGCAATTCTACCGAATTGACGAATACTCGACTCCTAACCGCGCCACATCCAGTTAACAGGCAGGCACTTTGGCACCACTCGGATAAGTGGAATTTGGGCGCAGGAAACCTGCAGAATCGCTCCGCGACTTCCGCGGATATCTCTTTGAACGCAGCTCCTTGCAGATTTCTGAGACACTCTTCACCGGTCACACAATTCAATTGAACGATGCCTTACTTTCCTTGGCGGCACACGAGCCATCCGGCTTGCTTTTCCGTCTGACCACGCTAATTTCGTTACGCTCTTTTCACCATCAGGCGGAGAAAAAAAGGCTACATCCAGACAACGAAACAGGCGATTTGAATTTAGCTACGGCGGCATCTTTTAGGCTTGAGAATATTTTACATGCAGTAAATCTACAACATGGGACATCCCACTTTACATCCCCTCCGAAAGAAGGAGTAGGGCGGATTTTTTTCGCCCCTAAAAATCCACGGCTTCGATCTCGGTTTGAACTCGCAAATTTGGGTACAACAGCGCGATACGTAACCGTTATACCACCAAAACCGAAACACGTGCCTGGCGCACGCGCTCGGCCGTCTGCCTCACGTGGCCACGCGCCGGACAAAGGCGCAGCGCTTCCTTGCTGCCACCCTCGTCGCTCGCGCGCCCGGATTCCGGAGTCCGCAGCAGCCCCGCTCCGGGCCTGGCGACAGCACTGCGCCCGTTACGCGTCATGGCGTTACAGCACCTGCTGTTATTTGTACATGCAGCAACAAACTGCGATGGAGAAACATCGTTATTTTGTTAGCTGTAATTGAACAGCACCATTTCTTAAGCGCTCAATTTCTATATTTTTTGTGCACACATTTCGACAAAAAAGAAAGAAAGAAAGAAAAAGAAGAGAACACCTAGAAAAAAATAAAGAAACAATACAAAAGGAAAGAGCATTTCAAAAAATATATGAAGACTAATGTTTGTTTTTTTATGTCCATTCATTCGGTGAGAAATGTTCGTATATCACAAAGAACTTTCCAGTTATATGGTAAGAGGAACATTACACAGCATTGCACACTTCTTAGGAAGCTACTTTTCGGAAGCCACGAAAATGTGTATTTTGGGGTCTGGATTATTTGCAGTCTTGATACAATAATGTATTGGGCTGCGCGTGACTACCACTTAAAATTGCGCTATTTTATAATCATTTTATTTTGGAAAGCAATCCTAATCTGATTTTATGTTCCACAAGTTAATTTTTTAGTTAAAAATTGAAATATTTTTCTAAATAATTTTTAGCTCCACATTCATGTACCGCGCAGTCGCCATTTTTTTTGTCTGGCTTCGGCCCACTGGCGCCGTTGGCCCACCGAAATCGACAGTCACGAGTCTATCGCACGCGCCCGTCCACGTGCACGATAACAGCCCCAAGGTGGCCGTGGACATCGCGCTGTTGCCATGTTGCGTCCCTTTCCACCGTGCTGTAAAACCGCAATGGAGCGTGACGTCAAAAGGAAAAAAAAAATCTGAGGATCTGCAGAGGTTGTTCAAGAATTTTCTTTCGATTCGAATGATTTGAGAAAGCTCACTGAAGCGTTACAAGATGGTGTATCTATTGGTGGGGGCCAGGGATGAACGTCGTCGCCGTTTTAAGGCAGACTTTGTATGGACTGGATTTGAGAAGAATTCTGCAGATATATTCGTTAGATTGCATCTCGGATACTTAATTGCAGTTCTATTCTTAATTGCTGTTTCCCACTCGGATTCCTGATTTTCACCCGAAGTTTTTAACGTTTCTGATATAAATGTACGCAAGTCTGTAAACGTTGGCAACGCTTATTTTATTAACAGTTGGTTTATATCGAAACAATTTGGGTAAATATACATTCATCCCATTTCATCCTAAATCAATGTTATGTTTATAAAATGTAGATTATGTATATTTTATCTCCAGCAACGGAAATTCCATTCAGAACGAAATTGGCCCATATGTTATTCGTTTAGCATAAACAACTCGCACGATGCAATTTCCAAGCACATACTCCAGCATTTATACTAGCCAACACATGTAGGCTTTAAACAGCAAAAACAATACTTGAATTCACGACCACACTATTAGGAAGAGATTATTCACGATTTTTTTGGACATGCCATGAAAAATGAGACTTTTTTCGTTGTATGACCAAAAATGCATGCAATATTCGTAGAAGCAAAAGCAACTAGACTTGACGCTCGTATGACGGCCCACTCTTGGAATCCCGCCGCCCGCTGCGCCGCCCGCGAGTGTACACGCGTTGGGGCGCGCGGGGCGCGTCCCAACTCCCAGGGCGCGCGTCGATGCTGTCGGGGCTCGGCGCCGCCGCCGGACACGTGCCACCGCGCGCTGGCCGCCACCTCCCCGGGGACGCGAGGGCGGGGCGGGGCGAGGCTCCAGCGGGGCAGGAGCGGAGGCGGGGGCGGAGGCGGGGGCGGAGGCGGGGGCGGAGGCGGGGGCGGAGGCGGGGGCGGAGGGGGGCGGAGGCGGGGGCGGAGGCGGGGGCGAGGCGTGGGCGGAGGCGGGGGCGGAGGCGGGGCGGTGTTGGGCGCGGGGGTGATGGTGGCGGGGACGGGGTGGCGGTGGGGGAGGGGAGGAGGCGAAGCGGGGGAGGGGAGGGCGGCGGGAGCGGGGCCGGAGCGGGGCCGGAGCGGGGCGGGAGCGGGGCAGGGTCAAAGCAGAGTTGGGGCGGGGCGGGCGGAGGCGGGGCGGGGGCGGGGCGGGCGGAGGCGAGGCGGGCGGAGGCGAGGCGGACGGAGGCGGGCGGAGGCGGGCGGAGCGGGGCTGGGGGCGGAGGTGGGGTGGGGCAGGGGCCGAGGGGCGGCGGGAAGGAGGTTCGATGAAGGCGGGGCAGTGGCGGCTTGGGACGAGGCGGGAGAGGGGAGGAGGCGGGCAGATGGCGGGGATGGGACTGCACTGGAGCGAGCGGGGTGGGGCGGTCGCGTGGGCTGCCCGCGTGATCCGCTGCGCTGTAGCTAGGGCTCGGGCCGCCCGCGGCGTCTCGAGGGGCTCGAAACACTTGAAAGTGAAGAACGAAAAAAATCTCACACAAGATGCTTACGTGGCCAGGACAGCACTCTGGATCTGTCGCCATCGATTTTCTCGTTCATTTCCCTTCCGGCCATTGAACAAATCCCGAGGTAGTATTTTACTTATTCTCGGTAAGGAAGCTTGCCGTCCCCCAACGTCACATTGTATAAAATTCTTTTTGACGTTAAATTATTTTTAACTCACGGATCAAGTGTTTCTTTACAAGAAATATAAACCGATGGCGAAGGAATGTAGCAGCATCTCTCTGCCAAAGACGCAAAGAAAAATCTCATTGCGCCGTTCAGAAGACAAAAAAGCGAGTTAGTCCACCGTAACATCCTACGGGAGGACACAGTTCGCCAACTTCAACTCAGCACCAAAATTATACTGCGATTTATTCAACTCCGCCCCTGGCAGGTATCAGCTGTTGACGGTTTCATCGAATCGGGAGCTTGTATGCCGCTACAAGTGACGTCGTTATGGAGACGTTCAAGCTTCCAATTGTATGAAACCAGTCAACAGCTGATACCTGCCAGGGGCAGAGTTCAAGTAAATCGCAGTACATAGACTGATCGCGTAATTGTTCTGTTCACCGGTTCTCCTCACCCCCTCACGTGCTGCACCGTCTTCCCCTCCCCCAGGGGCGCGGGGGCGTTGGCGGCGGGAGCGGGTGGCGCGTCCACGAAAATGATGGGCGGGAAGGGGCGTTCACCTCGACCGCAGCGGCGACCGCGGCGGGGTGGGGCGGGCGCGGGGGCGGCCCGCCGACGCTCTGGGAACCGCAGCGCGCGCAGGCCAGGGCAGGGACGGAGCGACAGCGGCGGCGGCGGCGGCGGCGGCGGGGAGTTAATCTGACTGTCCGTCACAGTAATAGTTCACGGACGCGATTTACAAACGCCGCGCTGCCCGACGGCGTCAACCAGAGCGTGAACGCGGGCGCCGCGCGGCCCGCGACTCGCCGTGCGTAACTCCGCGTGAAGAGAGTGGGGGCGCGGCTGGACCGTCGTTCCGGCGACCGTGCAATATCAAGAAGCCCGGAGCGTCCCAACGCGTTCATCATAAATTAAAAATTTCATTTCATTTCTATCGTACCTTATCTTTTGCAATTTTTCAAATGAACATCGGGAGAGGTGGCTCAGTGCACCACTGATGTCACTGCAGTGCCTCAGACCGGGAGGTCCTAGGATCGAGTCCCGACGTCGGTAGGATTTTCGACACTAGCTTGTGAGCTACGTCGAATTCTGTCTGTCTGTCTGGAGGAGAATTCTAGCGGCCGGCCGCTGTGATCGGTAGTTTTCCGTGGTTTCTTCGATCAACACCAGGCGAATGCCGGAGCAGTACCCTAACAAACCGGCCACGGACCGCGCGTGATCTTTCCTTCCTCTTCCTTGTCCTATCCTCTCCTCTTACACACACACACACACACACCACACACACACAAACATGCACTACACTACCACACATGGCGGCAGATCGGGAGCTTAGAGCTTGTCCCGGCTGGGGCGGTGTCCCGCTAGTGGGTGACACATGGTTGGGGAAAACCCGCCAAATCCCGACGAAAAATCACGCACTACACTTACGGGACCAATGACCTCACCTCTTTTTTTTTTTACCTGTCCAGAATCACTAAAAATCAGTCAAATTAATCTACTTTCAAAATTACAAGTTACTCACAGGACACACAATAATGACGCATTCTGAGCCACCGCGAACTCACGAAAGCGCAGTAAGAGTCATTGTGAAGTCAAGCGCCGAAGGATACATGTCACCGATAGCACGAAATACCAACACTCACATTCGTATGAGTAGAATGTTTTGTAGGGGTCCACAGAGTACTTTCTTTCGTATTTTGTCTGGGCGCCGCGGCCTTCAGCGCCGCCGGCGGAGTCCGGCACCGCTCAACGGCCCCGACCGGTCGATCCCGCGGCGCGGCTTAATGGACATTCCCAGAGGGGAAATCAGCCACACATTCCAATCAACCGACTAATACATTTCCTACGAAATTACAGACGTAAATATACCTATATAAGGGTAATGTTCGCGGAGGAAGACAGACAGTAGTTTTCTTCTTAACTATCATGCTTTTAATGAAATAATCCACCACTCATCCGTACATAAAAATGTCCGTTTTATATCTGAAAACGTTAGTTCACTATTACGAGTAGCTTGGAATTTTCTTGGAACTGCTGATTTTTTTTTTATTTGAATCCTACGAAAAGTTTCGAATAACGCAAATGAAACCTACGAAAGTACGAATTAAACATTTTAAAAGCACTTTTACATTTAAACAAATGGCACCCAATACCACTAATCCCACTTTTACAATGTCGATGTCACCAGTTCATAATAAAACAAATAAAATCTCGGACAGATTTTGTTATTATTATATTATTATTATTATTATTATTATTATTATTATTATTATTATATTACTCTATATCACGACTAAAAATGTTATGTGTCGGCTGAATATAAAATCTACTCCAGGTTGCAACCAGCTACCTAAGGCGCAGATCTAGGGACTGTCGGTGCTTCTACAATACTTCACGCAAAATGAGGGCTGTTCCAAATAAAGCAATTATCTTGCACTTCCCAGTCTTTTGAATTACCAGGGAGTTTAAACAAGTTCTTACACAGATTTTGCGGAACAAATCCTAGAGCTCCAATAACTATTGGGACGATCTAGGCTTTAACGCCCCACATTATTATTATTATTATTATTATTATTATTATTATTATTATTTATTAATTATTATATTAATATTATGCAGATCCTTCCATAACTTCTGGAGGCTCCAAGTAATGTCTAATACAAATGTAATAGTCACTGCAGAAAATCGGTTAATCTATTGCCTTGCCACATTGGTTCTTTTTCACACTGCTTATTCCATTACAGCTTCCTGTGGCGAGGCGTGGGGTGAAAGCACCTTGACAGACTTCTTTTGTATGACCTCAGATGTCCTCGGGACATTGCGGGGAATTTTCTCGCCTCCAGTACGGTCGAGGCTGTAGGGCGGGGAAGTAATGAGCGTCTTGTTACAACCACAATGAAAGCGCACGGGGCCTTTGGCTCGTGTGAGATGGGCATTAGAGTTAACAGAGATTATCTCCCACTCAATAACAGCGTTCAAATTCCGATGTTTTCTTTTTCAATGTGCCCAACACTTCCAACAGACAAAAGGCACGAACAAAATCTCGATATTTCCACAACAAAGAACTGGAGTAGAGGTGTAATCTCAGCCAAATTCGAGAGATGAAAACTGTCATACACAACGTACGGTGATTACGTCCCCCGGATTGGCAATAAAAATGAAGTTAAGATTAAGATCCCTTGTCCCGATAGCGGCGTCAGAAAATGACACGTTGCCGTCTCTACAGCCAATCGCGTAGCGACGGCCGGCCCGACCTTCCGAGCCAGCGTAGCGCCTGTTGTCTGCAGAGGCCTCCACAAGATGGGGGAAGGGGGGGAGGCGCAGGGCAAAGGCTGGGGAAATAACCCCCTCTCCCCACTTAGGCGCACGCAAGCCCCACATGGGCGTGCCAAATTACAGCCTCCTCCAGACGCAGAAATAGTGAACGATGTGAATTCGCGAACCATTTTTCATGACGGACGAAATTGCCGGGTAATTGCCGCGAACAAATGTTCTGACAATTTGTACAGTTTAAAACGTCCCGATTTAGCATTCCACATAAAAGTAACACTCGGGTTAATGTTCCTCCGAAGCTGCGCAGGCAATCAAGGGAAGCACAAAGGTGCAGAATTGATTGCCTCGAGCAAACACCGTTTTAATGCAATGAATATTTGGCATAAAGCTCTAATTATGTGAATAGTTAAATTTTACTGAGGCAATTACTGAGGCAACGGCTCTGCTACATTCATCTATCCAAAAAAAATCAGTTAATAATACCACTTCTCAGGAGATGCATTACATTTGCCACCAGAATGTACACACGTTATCATGAGACATGAATTACTTATTAATTGAACGTTATGAAATAGGGGGAAAAAATCAGCCGAATTTGTCGAAACCGAGATTTTTATAACGCGCAGCGAAGAATTCGGAAATCACTTCAGTTATTTAAATTTCATATTTATGTTTGTTGTTTTTTTTTTTTTCAATGAATACGGTATCTGCTGTGTACATAACAACGAATGTACGAGGAGCCGAGAACAAAATGTTTTTACCTTTACCGTCCCGGAATCCATGCTCCACGGAGGCTTCGTTTTCTGTGGGCACGCGGATTGCTCCGTGGGAAACCGCACTGAATGTTTAAGCTTCCAATCGAACGATGGGAGATAAAAACAAACACGGAGGCAGATGCCCCACGCCCGCCTGTCTGGAGCATGAATTATTGGGGCATCGCGGCCCACGCGTGAGGCACAAGGAGGTCAGAGCCGAACCGCGCTCTCCCCTCCCGCGCCTAACGAGCAACGTGTCTGGGAGGTTTATCAACCCTTCAGCGACCGCATAAAGCATGGGTTACACCTTTTGTTTGGGGACGAAGGCGATTCAATTGTTTTCCCCAACTGGAACAGCTACTCATTCTGGGTCTCAAGAACGACGATGTACTACAGCTTTTATAAATATTTATACATAACTACAAATTCGTTGAATTATACATTAAATTTAAGGATATCACGCCTGTAAAAATTTAATTGAAATGACACGTGCTTTGATGAAACAACACGTGCTTTCTACAGATATTACTTCACAATTCACTTTATCTGTGTTATCGACCATGTGAGAGTCATTTCAAAGTATTTATAGAGTAAAATATCTATCTCAAGAACAAAGTATTTTTACAATGGGAAATGCCCTGAGATGACTTGGGAGATCAGAGTTATAGTGTAAGAGAGCACACACAGCATTGACTGGCTCTCAAGAAAGAAAGCTTTCTCATACTGAAGATTTCCTCATTTTAGTGAGAAATCTTTCTTCTATCCCCAGTATTTGAAATAACTGAGAACGCCAAAAATCAGTCGAAAGTATTCGAACCGAAAGTCAAAGGAAATGTCAGTACTCTTAAGAAAAATCAACGAATTTCATGAAAAATGATCGAGGTTGAATTTTCGGCGTCAGACGTATCGATGTTGAGAATTTTCAAAGTTACCCTTATCTTACAATGAAGGATCTAAGCTCCTGACTGTTTTCCAACAGTTCAAACCAAAGATTCACAATGTAATAGTTTTCGCGAGCGCGCAAACAAGAAATGCGAACAACGAAAACGCTGTCGCCTATACTTTTGAAACGAAGCCCGCTTGGAACGTGAGGAAGAGCCGACAGCACACCACAGGACCGAAAATAACCCGAGACTTTCACAGCTGTCGCCGGGAAGGAGTCTCCCTCGGACACAAGTGCATCTTGCACGTGCACTCCAAGAATAACCCCGTCCACGTCGACGGGAAATGGCTGACACAAGTCCTGGAAGCATAAGGAGCGTAACTGCAAGGGCTTCGCTGCAGACCTTCCGGCCCCAAACGCGAGGGGGGGAGGGGGTTGCAGGTGGTGGCACCGAAGCGGCAATACAAGCGCCCAGGGGAAGAAGAATAATGTGTGTGTGTGTGTGTGTGTGTGTGTGTGTGTGTGTGTGTGAGAGAGAGAGAGAGACAGTGTGTGTGTGTGTGGTGTTTTTTTAGCTGGAAAATTTTTCCGTTGAAAATATTGTTCAGTAAACCTTCGATAACATGAATTACCAAGGGAATGAAGTAATCGGTGTTCGTGTTATAAAAATTCGTGTTATCCGATTTTAATATATACCCTCATTACTACGTTTCTCTGACGGTACCCAAATTTTGTTCGTATTACAACGAATTTCGTGTTAAGCGAGTTCGTGCTAACGAGGGTTTACTGTATTTCCGAAACAATTCTACTCTCCTAAATTCGAGAAAGTGTTCCCAGATCAGAAAGATCAAAAAGTTAAAAAAATATCTTTAGACGCTAGAGTATGAACAAAAATTTGGAGTACGGCCAAGTGAATGTTTGTTGTCACTTGTAGACCGCAGGTGACATGAGAAGAAATGAGAGTATTTGCTACATTTCTCAATCCAAATAAAAATAACACCAACAATGCTGCCTTTCTGCAATGAATATTTATAACTCAAGGAGCAAATCTAGAGAATTTGCATTTCTGTGCAGTAACTTTTTCTGAGATATCAAAACCAACCACAAAGTGCAACATTTAAATACATCCATGACAGCCTTAAGCCTTAAACACATTACTGTTCGGGAAGTGCCCATTCGTTTCTTCCATTAATCTTCAAGAAACCTACTCCCGCTCATAAACAAACTCATCCAACACGTGAGTAGGTGTGGGACGAAGTTCAAATTCCATCCGATGCAGCAAAAATACATGACGGGCGATTCGCACGACGCGGGGATGAGAAGCAGAACGAGGCGAGGACCGTGGAAGGGCGGGGTTGGGCAGCGCGCGTCGGGAATAAGCGGGGTGGGGCGAGGACGACGGGGAGGCGAGGCGAGATAGCGGGGCGGGGCGGGAAGGAGCGGGGCGGGGATGAGTGGAGCGGGGATGAGCGGGCGGGGATGAGCGGGCGGGGATTAGTGGGCGGGGATGAGTGGGCGGGGATGAGCCGGGCGGAGAGGAGCGACTAACAGATAAGCGAAGATGGCCAGCGGGGAGAGGAGGGGTTGAGCGAGGATGGGGTAGCGGAGTATGGTCCGAGTAACATGGAACGGGGTGGGTGGGCAGAGGTTCAGCGAGGTGGGACGAGGCGGGAAGAGTAAAGTTGAGCGGCGAGGGATGGGCCGGGACGGGGTGGGGAGGGCAGATGTCGAGCGAGGTGGGTCGGGGCGGCGAGAGCAAAGGTTGAGCGAGATGGGATGGGGCGGAGCGGGGAGAGCAAACGTCGAGCCAGATGGGTCGGGTCGGGTCGGGTCGAGGCGAATCGGGTCGGGTCGGGTCGAGACGGGGCGGGGCGGGGAGAGGTTGAGCAAGATGGGACGGGGAGATGTCAAAGGAGCGGGGTTCGGTGACGCGGGTCGGAGCGGGAAGAGTGGCGGGGCGGGGCGGGGCGCAGCGGGTCGGGTCGGGTCGGGTCGGGTCGGGTCGGGGCGCAGCGGGGGTGGGGTGCAGCAAGACGGGACGGGGATGTCAAACGAGCGGGAAGCGTGGCGGAGTGGAGCGGAGCGGGGCGGGGCGGGGCGGGGCGGGGCGGGGCGGGGCGGGGCGGGGCGGGGCGGAACGGGGCGGGGAAAGTGGGGCGGGGCGGGGACGGGGGGCCAGGGCGGGAGACAAGCGGACTGCACTGCGCCGCATCGCCGCCCGGCGCAAACGTCTCTTCCTAGGTCGTAAATATCACATGCGGGGCATAATGAAACAGTTTATGTCAATACAGACTAAACACACTCATATACTACCACTACTACGCAATTTATGGTTTCAATTAAAATATGATTTACGGAAATAGAATCCCAACATGCAAACGCACACAAACACGGTCACTATACGTCAAAGCCATTTTATGAAAGGACCAACAACGAACGAATATAAATATTCATATTTTTATTATTTAAAGCGAAAACAATTTATTTGGCAATAAAATTTTAAAATCTGCTATTTATCATGAAAAGTTACGCTTGCACAAGTTTTCCGTGAATAATGATTCCCGAACGCAGCGTTGTATTTCATTTTTCGCAAAAAAAACCTGCGCAACAAAAAAAATTGGAAAATGAAGTCCGACCATTAGAACTCACTTTAATTATCCCTGCAAATGAAATCGATTTACTTGTTCCATGAAGCGTGAAAAAAAATAGAACATAAAACATTCATCAGACAATACACCGGGGCGTAATTCTACGCATGAATGCAATTCTAAATAATCTTACAGCCCCCATGCAAAACGCCCGTTTTTTCCCGAGAGCGTGGCGGCGTGGTAAGAACATAACGGGGTAAATCCACAGCGAGTTATTTCCCCTGCACAAAGGTAAATTACACATCCTTGGATAATTGCCAAGGCCGCTGTGGGTTCCTCTTTCGCGAGCAGCGCGTCTCTCCCCGAGCCAGCCACATCCACCGCCGGTGGGCCGTCGGGGATGCGTTCGGACACGGGGCGCCGACCGGAAAGAGCGAACGCCTCTCCACTGCCAAATATCAGCCACGAAATTAAACAGATCCCTCGGGGTTGCCACGGAGCAAAATAATCCTCAGTCAGATTTACTGTCCGGCTAAGCAATAATCAACATCGAGAAAAAAATAATCACGTAGGATATGTTCCTTACCCCGACAGAGGAACGTGAAATGTTTTTAAGTCGTTTTTAATTACATGTTTTTGCATGCTGGGATGGTTTGACGACCTCAAATGCATTATGATAGAAATCACTCACGTTCTAATTTAAAATTCCAATGTTCCTTTCTGGGTAATTACTGTTTTTACAGCGCAGAGGTTAACTCGAAATTATGTAGTCGACTAAAAACCTTGCATACCATTTTCAGGCAGAAAGAATACAAAGCACCTGTAATATGTTCACTACAGGCCTATGTAGCAACAAAGTTCTTTCTCAATAATCGAGTTCTCCCAAAACAAGCGAAGCCAATGAATGGGTATGTTTCTGGTGTAAACATGAACACAGAAATTATAGCCATTAAAGCTCAGGTTTGGGAACAACTTGAGTTTCAAAATTCGAGATTGTGAAAATTACTGCAGTTTGAATATCTTTCTTTATCTAATGAGTTATTTTACAAAATAAGCACAAGACCCATCAGTTTGTACACCATGTCTAAGAACTAAATGTAAAAAATGTCGCAACTAAAAATCACAATTATAACTAATTCATCATACTTTTCCAAAGTTAGAAATAAATCCTTACACATATGCCTTAGAATCTTCAATTATATTCTCACTTGTACATTTTCCTTTCGTGTACGAGTATCAAGCTTGCATTTTCTACATCTATGAGGCTTCTCCACATTTCTCTTACAAGCGGAAAAAACAAATGAAAATATAAAAACTCCTTGATCAGGAAGAATAGCACGATACACTAAAATTTTCTTTTAGGTTACGTGATCTTTTATAAAATCTAATTCACAAACGTGGAATGCACATGCTTGGTCCAAACACGACATCCATGTGTCACAGAACCCTTTAGTATTTTTTAACGGAACACTTCATGTTTTCAAGACATAATATACCACACTGTGCGCAATATTCCTGAAAGGCTACTGAGAAGAAACGGTACCAATGAAATACTTTGATAATTCGTAAACTTATGTAAATCAATAAAATAAATAAATGTCTTTATTGGGGTGGGGCGAGGGTTACGCTATTTTGCCTACTCTTCCGGAAGATCACTTTCAATTATTTTTATTACAACAGTGCAACAATTATTTTTCATTATTTTTTAAATTATTTTTATTAATTAAATCAATTATTTTCATTACAACAGATAAAGGGGAGATCATTCAATGTAAGGATGTCGCTAGGGGAACATTTTAAAACGTCGAAGGAACGATCCCGAATACGCGTGGGGAATACGCCTACGCGTTCTAAGGACGCTAGTGCACCTGCTCCTCTGTGCACCTGCGGGGGCGGCGCGCCCAGCCGGCTCGGCGGTCCACGCACGGCCCGCAGAGGCAGCCAGCTAGCCCGCCCGTCCCGGTCCGGCCCGGCCGCGTGTTTTAAATTTGCACTAGACTTGTGCATGCGACTTCTTTTGGAGCTCCCTGATTGAACAGTTAGGCGGCGCACGAAACGCAAGTGACACATCTCTCTGAAACACATACACTTTGAAGAGAGAGGCAGGACATCTTTCATTTACGTCACACCTCCCAGTTGAAAGTTCACCCCCAAACTCTTTTTTACATTAAGCAACTTTCGTAAACTTAATGTTTTCACAAGCGCCCTGCCACTTCTCTTTTCGAATGCACCAGCTAACCACAACCTTTTGTCTGTCTGTCTCTTCAAAGACTATGTGTCTGAGAGAAATGTGTCGCTTGCGTTTCCGTGCGCCGCGTCAATGTCCAATCAGGGAGCTCTAAAGTAAGTCTCATGCACAAGTCTAGTGCAAATTCAAACATGCAGCCCAGCCGGCCCGGCCCGGCCCGGCCCGGCCCAGGCCGCCACCCGCCGCGGCCGGGATCGGGCCCGGGGCCAGCCTGGCCCGCCACCGCCCCTTCCTCCGCGGAGCCAACGGGCCGTGACGGCCCCCGACGGGCCCGGAACCCCCCCCCACAAGCCCCCCTCGCTCCCATGATCAACAAATCAACGCGCACGCTCATCCATCTCCATTCCATGCCTCATCCTCGTTATTACATTCCGGATCGCGGCGGCAGCAGGAACTACAAAAGCAATTTCACAAGATCCTCCTGCAGCACATCGCCCCGCCCCCGCCCGCGCCCCGCCCCGCCCCGCCCCATCCCGCGCGCACCCGTCTCGGAGGCGTCCCATTACGGCACACCGCCTCAGTAAACATGCCACATTTCTCCCAACGCCATCATGTAGAAAACGACTGGAATGGATGTGCGTGTGCTGGACGGGGCGGGGAAGGGCGTGCTTCGAGGGCCCGGACCCCGAGAGGACGGAGCACGCAAAAGCGCAGGAAAACAAACCAATTGTGCAATACTACACGAGACATTTTAATAGCCCAAAAGATTCGGAATTACACATTGCTACGCCTTGTGCAAGGAACGAGCGACTACATCAAGAAGTAATATTGTAATACATCAGAGAACTTACATTCCATTTATTTTGTACATCATTACATTGACAAATCCGATAATTTCAGAATTCCATAACCGAACAGGGACCATCATTAGCAGGAAATGTTACAGAATAACCATTCCCCAAACATCACGTCAACCATAGTCCTGATGAGTGTTCCGTTTCCTACTATAACATGTATCCCTATTTATTTTACACTGGGCACATATGTTATACGTTTCTCACAAATCATTTTACTTTACGAAATGTCAACACACGAAAAATGTGTTGCCAGCCGTGCAAATACCCAGAGAATGACTCCATGTAGGATTTCCAATCTAATTTCTGAGTTAACGCCATAGCTCAGGAGCTTAAACACTGAATCTCACTCCATGGTCCCAAAGTCACGGTCGCCAAGCCATGGCATCTGCTAGGACAACTTGCCCCAGAACACGACTTCATTGGAGCCCGAAAAATTGTTTCCATAAAAAAAAATTGTACGTACTTCTACTTCAAATTAACCGCTAATGACAGTTCTAAAGACGATTTAAGCATCAACTCATAAATAAAAAGTGATGTTATGTGTGTGGTTCATCATAATTTATAACACCTTTAGTAACCGTATTAAAAATATAATGATGAAAATTCATACGAACGTTTTCTTCAATATTTTTTTACGACAAATAATATTTATTTCATTGCAGTGTAAGTTTAATTGACTTGTGAGGGATGGGTTGTTTTGACATAATAGGGTCCCGATGCGTAATGCCTCGCGCCTCTCGTTTTCCGTGGGTGCCTCTACCCGAAGTACCTTTGCCAAGACAACCGACACGTTCACTCCGCACGGGAGTACGCGTGCCTCTCTCTAGCCGTGCCGCGGGCGGGGGCGGGGGCGAGATATAAATTGATACAGCCGTCTCGGTGGCAATTGAACAGACGGAAGGCCTTGACACGACATTTGTTTACAGGACGTGTCACACCGCCGCGCGCTATCGGCGGCGCCATCGCGCCACGCGGCCCATACACCGCCAAGCGCCGCTCGCGAGCCACACACCGCCAAGCGCGGCTTGCTCGGAAATCTGTCGCCGACGCGTCGTTGCGGGAGAACTGCCGAAGGAAAGCGAAATTCGTAAGCATGAGCATAAGGCAATGTTTTTAAAACTAATTTAAAATGTTTAATGTAATTAATCAGTTTGGTTTGAATACGACTATACATGCCAACCAGTAAACATAATTATTTCCGGTCAACGTATTCTTGTGGCGTAAGATTGAAGTGAACTGTTATAGTAGTTTATGCATTTAGTTCATAAAGTTAAATTACATGAGTATATGTTTTGAAAACGAACGACGTTAGGAGCGAGTTTTCATATTTGTACGAATGCAATAAAGCAACATTATAAACGAGTTGCTTACGCTATTTTTTTGTACGACAGCATTATAAATTTATAAGGGAATGAAACTTAAATTTGCGAAGAACGTTCCTGTGATGTCTCGGGTATTTGACATCTGTGCGAGAAAACTGTGGTTGGCTGTTCTGTTTACCTCTACCTCCCCCTAATTCTCTCGCTGCGATTGGCTGAATGTGTAATGACGCAATCATTCGAGCCGTAAAATCTAATACGTCATCATTTGTGCCATAAAACGCCTGTTTATGAACGATTTCTTGCAAGAGAAAAGGTCGTTTATAATGCTGGAATACAAAAAATAGATTTTTGCCTTTCCCGGCCGATTGCGAAACAAATTCAGAGGGAAATTTGTTTGCCTTTGTCCTCCACATTACAATCACAAAGCAAAAACTATCATTTCTTCCGAGGGATTCGAACTCGCAACGGGGCAAACCCCCAGAGGGGAGAGGGAGGGCAGGGCGCGAATGAGCAGAGAAGGTTCTGGGGAACCTGGCGCCGCATACACCACTTCAGAGCCTAATTAGACGGACGGTCTAGGAATCGCGAACGGTGCTTTGGAAACGAATACACAACTCTGCTCTGCAACTTGAGAAAGGGATTGCACGAGAAATTGCAAAATCCCAGGTACACCGTACAAGTTCTCATATATTACTCAGAACACTGAAGATATATTACCATTGCCAATTAGAGGATCTTGGAAATTCAAACGAGTCAGTTGATTCATTTGGTGAAGAACGCGCTGTACTCGAGAAAGACAATTATTGTAAATGTTCAGCTTGTGCAACGTGTTCTCATTTTTTCTGAGAATGTTACAGACGTATTATTTCATTGTAAAACAAAATCCCTCTTGCATCATCCAATATTTTCTTCGATTCTATTAAAACTTCAGGAATTACTTTAGTTAATTACTTTTAATAAATAGTTTAAAAACATTTCTTAGGATTGCATACCACACATGTCTACGTTCGTTGTTTTTTTTTTCATGGTAAAATAAATAGTAAGACTAGTGCGCAAGAATTATAGAACATTCAGACAATCATAAACTACACGTCCGATCACGCAGAACCAATTGGAACACTCAAGGAGTCATCCATCATACGTCGCAACGATCAGAACATGCATCCACATAACATGAACGGTCATCCCGAAGATAATAACGTCCCAAGATCTCCACATCATGTATCATCATCTACAAAGTGACACGTCATTAAGACGGATCGAGACTCGCGAAGGGAAAGCCCGCGTGACAAACAGCCCCGAATGACGAAGTCTTGCGCGCGAAACTGACCCAGAGCCTCCGGGTGCCGCGCGTCTTCGGGAGGCCGTGAAACGGGGGCTAAACCAGTGGCGTAGCTAGGTGGGGGCGAGGGGGGCGCCCCGGGTGACACCAATTAAATTATCTTATAGTTGGAATTATATAATTTAAATCATTTACTTAAACATTATATATATATATATATATATATATATATATATATATATATATATATATATTAGTTAGTTTTCCTAGTTTTAATAGTTTGAAAATTTTATTGTAGGAATTATATAACTTTTATGGCTTAGTTAAAAATTATTTATATTTATTTAATAAGTATACATTTAAATCATAAGCATAGATTATGATTTAATTGCAATTATATTCCCATTATTCTTAATTATATAGATTTTTTAATGTATTATAAATATCATGTGCAAATATTTTTGTATTTTTTATAAAATCAATGCAGCAATAGATATTTTTATACTTAATTTATGGGGAAGGGTGACACCATTAGCTTCGTCCTAGGTGACACCAACTGAAGCTACGCTACTGGGCTAAAGGCCGTCCCGCCCCCCCCCCCCAAGCGGGGGGCACGGGCCCCACCGCCCCACTTCCGCGAAAACAAGGGCTCATCCCGGAGCGTCGCTGAAATATTCACCCGGCGACCCAGCCGCCGCGGAAAGTGAAAGCGGCGGTTGTGATCGCGCAGACAATTACGACGGCGGCGGCGGTCACGAAGCAACGCCAGAGGTGCTGATACCGCGGGGGTGGGAACGTATTGACGCTTAACGTGGACACGGCTGCGTTGCGCAACGCGGGGAGGTCACGGTAGGGAAACGCGGTCATGGAAACGGAGCAGGAGGTATGTTTGGCAGTGGGAAGTCGCGTTGGTTTGTCCGGGCATTCGTTCAACAGAGCCGGGCCCGTCCGCAGTGGCAGCGGCGGTCAGGGCAGTAAATCTGCGAATGGCATTAACGGTGTCGGTAGCGACGGCGGCGGCGGCGGCTGATGGTAATGAAGCGGTAGCGGAGACAGCGCCGTCTCGAGCGGCGGTGGCGGCTGCGGGGGCTGGAGTGGTAAAACCGGAGTGTGCGGTGGCAGTGGCGGAAGCGCTGGCAAGGCGGCGGCGGCGGCGTCCCGGCCCGCGAGGCGAGGCGAGGCGTCCTTGCGCCGACTAAATTAAATCAAGTGCAGGAGGTGGCGCACCGGGGCGCGTTTAACGCACAGCGGGGCGGCGCGAGGGGGGGCGGGGCCGGGGGCAGCGCGGTGAAAAAGTCGGCCGGCGGCGGAGGCGGCGGCGGCGGCGGCAGCACAAACAGCGCGGGCGCGGGCGCGGCGCGAGGTGCTAATGGGAGGCGATTAGGGCGCGTGCCGGCGGTAAGCAGCCCCGGGGGCGGCGGCCTGCCTGCCGGGCGGGCGGGCGCAGCGCGGTGGGGCGGGGCGGGGCGGGGAAGGGAGGGGAGGGGAGGGGATGGCAGCTGCGGCGGCCTGCGGGCACGCGCCCCAGGCATCGATCCCCGCGCGGCACGCGCCGCCTGCCCCCACCCGGCGCCCGCAGCGCCGCCAACGACTCCACCACCCTCGGCGCGCGCCGCGCGGCGCGGCCGGCCCGGCCCGGCGGCCGCGGCCCGCCCCGGCCCCGGCCCGGGCCGCGGCGGAAAGGGAGGGGGCGCGCGCGCGCCAGCCCCCACCCCCGCCGCGACCGCGCCCTCCCCGCTGCGGCCCGCCGCCGCCGCCGAGGGCGCTCGCGGCCGCCCCCAAAAAGCCGCAACAACGCCCGCCCGCCCCCGACCTCGCCCTCGCCCTCGCCGTTCGACTCCCCCGACCGAGCGAGCGAGCGACCGGGTCGGGCGTCTTCGCGCTCCTCGCGCCCTTTTCGCTCGCGGGAGACGCCTTTCTCCGCCCGGCGCCACGCGCCGGAAATAGCACGGACGTGCCTCGCGGAAAAGAAAGAAGAAAAATGCAAACGCACCCGGAACACACTGAAAACTTTCTCCCAAAACTGCACGAAGCAAATACTTGCTTTCACGCTTGCGTACTGTCAAAGACTTGAAACGCCACAGGAATCTTCGTTAGCAAACATCACTTGATGTCGGAAGACATGCAGACATGTATCTTCAAACTAACAAAATAATTAGTAGAAAATTCCGTCATATTCAGTCAGACTTCTAGCCTGATATCAGAAGATGTTCAACATTTTTGAATGATGAGTGGAACATGGCTTCTGAGGCAGCTGCGTCCAAAATCGCAAAGGGCTCCTCGCCCGCCCACGCCTCCACCGTCTCGCCCTTACTCCGCCGCAAGGCTGGGAACTTTCCGCCTGCATAACGGGTTATATATAACTGTCCTGTCATCCAGGCATTAAGCTGTTTAAGCAGCGTAGCCTGAGCCCTGTATTACGAAGCCTGTTGATTTTTATTGCCGCCAACGAGACCTTGACTAGAAATAATAACGTTAGCTTGCCGGCGCTCCAGGAGCTGTCGGGTAGACAACGGCGACAACTGCTCGCGAGGACGGTGAGGACGGGAGGCCCTGAGGACGGGTGGCAAAGAGGGTGGCAGACGCAGAGGAATGACGATGAGGACGCGTAGCGGTGGGGACGGGTGGCGGTGAGGACGGGTGGCGGTGAGGACGGGTGGCGGTGAGGACGGGTGGCGGTGAGGACGGGTGGCGGTGAGGACGGGGGGCGGCGAGGACGGGGGGCGGCGAGGACGGGGGGCGGCGAGGACGGGGGCGGTGAGGACGGGGGCGGTGAGGACGGGGGCGGTGAGGACGGGGGCGGTGAGGACGGGTGGCCCGTGAGGACGGGTGGCCGGTGAGGACGGGTAGCAGTAAGGACGGGTAGCAGTAAGGACGGGTAGCAGTGAGGACGGGTAGCAGTGAGGAATAGTAGCTACGAAGACGGGTAGCGAAGAGAAACAGCTGCGAGGACGGGTGGCGATGCGAATTGCCGCGGCTCCGCCTCGCCGAGGAACGGGTAGCGATGCGGTCGCGCCGACAACGGGCGGCGCGCGGCGCGGCGGCGAGAGGCGGTGGGTGGCGGGGGCGCGGCGCGCGGCGCGGCGCGGCGCGGCGGCGGCGTCGCGCTGCGGCTCCTGCGGGCGGGGGTGGCGCCCGCCCGCCCACCCCCCGGTGGCCTGTTGCGGCTTCCCGCATCGCGGCGCCCCGCCACAGCGCCGCCCGCCGCGCCGAGAGCTTTCCGCCACCTCTGCGCCCGTGATCAAATCAGTTAACTCGCGTATAATCGCTAACGAACGATTTGCCGCGAGGGCGCGCACCGCGCCGCGCCGCGTGCGCTGGCGGGTGGGCGGGCGGGCGGGCGGCGGGGCCCGCTGCCGCTGAGGCAGAGCGCGTTACGAAACCGTCCACCCCGCTTTCTAATTTCAATTTAATCGAGCTCTCGCGGCCACCACTACCTCCATTTCTAGAGAGCCTTCGCGAAAATAGCTCGCTTTACTTGGCGCAATATTTTTTTTTTCCGGTCGCCCAGTTCTCGTCTTGGACGTCGATCTGGAGAGATACGCTGGGATTTATGCGACCGGATTATTGAGGCCGGTTGCCCGGCGCGGAAGGGCGGGATCTTTCGAATAGAGCAAAGCCGGACTGTTGAGCATGCAGGAAATCGCGATCTAAGAATTAACAGCCCGGAAATCAGAGATTCCTTTATGTTATTCTCGTGCGTTACGAAATGTTTCTGGCGCTGATGAACCACCGAATATTCTATCCCCTAATGAGGTTTCTTCGTCGCTTCCTGCAAATGCCAGCAGCTTTTTACTGAAATATCAAAGCAGAATACAGACCAACACAAAAACTTTCTTTACTGGCTGTTATTTAAATGTAGTTTATTCAGTACACTCGACAACGTTACATTTTGCCTTTTCCTCCGCAACCTTTGCCATTTACGAGAATGTCCGAGCGTCCCGTTTCGGAACCTTGTGGTACCCCGCGCGCCTTCTCTCGGGAACCACGAAAAGCGGGAAGACGGCGGGGCGCGAGAGAACAAGTGGGTCAACGGGCAGAAGCGCGCGCACTGCAGCGAGGCGAGGCGACGATCGCGGACTGCGAAGCGCCCGCCGTGCTCCCCGGACGCCCCAGGGAGCACTCCGCGGCGGGGAAACGCTGGCAGGCCCGCGACCGACCGGCCGCTGCCGCCGCCGCCGCCGCGGTGGCGACACGAAGAGAAGAGAAAGTCCCTCCGCTAACATATTCGCTAAGCAATTCAATTGGAAAGCGTCTTGCCCGGCCAGCCTCGCGCCGCGCGGCATCGGCCGCGTACAATCACACTACATTTCGCTGCAATCAACGTTTTCAGACGCACTCGCGGTGATGTGCACTGGGAGTGTGGAGGAATGCCACATCCTTAATAGGATACAAGTCACTTCGCGATGGAAGTCCAAAAAAAAAGACAACAACGAATTCATATTTAACAGACATTTACACGTTTCTTTTTCTCATCCACACAATATGCCATTATCCTGTTCCCTTCCAGAAAGGATTCGCTAGCTGCTTATATCTCCGTAATACTGCTGTTATGGTGGTTAATGGCAAATGTAGTAGTTTCTATTCTGAACGCAAACAGGTTTTTTACCTCGCTCGTCCGTTATTCGTTGCCTTTCGTCGTTGTAAACCTCTCGCCAACGCGCTCGAACAATAAATTATTGAAGCTTGTTCTAAAGAAAATATACATTTCAGCTTCTCTTTTTCTCTCTCTCGAGCGCAAAGCAACAAGACAAGTGCGAAAGTAAACGCAAGTATTGTTTTAAAGGAGCATCGGTTTACTTGATGCCCCAGGCGGTGGAGGGGGGAAGGCAGCTGCCGTGGAGGGGGAGGGGAAGGGAATCATGGAGCGATCGCGGCGGGTTCAAGGCTGGACGTTCGACGGAGGTTAATTAAGGGAGTTCCGTATATCCCACGGTCACGGAGCCCACTAACCGCAGCCCAAAGAACGCGCTATAAACTGAAATACTGTGAGCCGGCGACGAAATGGGCCGTACAGTTACTTTACAATAATGGGGACCACATAAAGATGTGTTTCTTCAAACTTCCCGGGGAGTGATGGTTATCGTACTTCAGACAATTACCACGTCCCTGTTCACGCAATGACCCCTACGGAAGCCCCCAGGCGCCTGCACATGACAGTCTGCTGTCGCTCCGTCCTGGCTAGCGTAAGAGCTCTTCGCGAATCCACAATCTCGGAAATGAGATAAAAATCCAACTTTTTAAGAGACAAAAGCAATATAGTATACCAACATAAAATTTGAAGTTTGAAATACATTAATATCAGAAATCGATTAACCCCAACATCCATAACGCGGAAAGCAATTATAAACCTAACTACTACGGTTATCTAATACAGAAATGGGAAAACGTCTGGAGGTGTAAGTCTTCATTCTCGTTTACGGTACGTTTACTGAGTACGGCGTCCTCAACATGAACACAACGAATCCCTTAGGCCACATATGAAAGATTAAAACGACATCCAAAGCAGAAGTTTTGAGATGGACAGCAAGTCGCTATGTTCCGTCCATCTGTAGACATGTTAGTATCCAGTGAAGAAAGTCTATTGACTCCAACAGCTGAAAGTGTTTCCGAAAGTGTATCCAAGACCACCAACGGACGCGTAAGAGATGCAGGAGAGCAGAGCAAAATCCCAAATCGCCGGCTTCACTTCCAATCACTACTCTCCTCTGAAAGCCCTTCGTCCCAACCACCCTGGCGAACAGACCACGCCCAGTCACAGAAACGGAAGAACAACCACACGAGAAACACTTGACGGCGATTGGAACATGTGAACGAGGAAAACACTTGGCTGCTCCCACAGGGCGCGCATCCAGCGAATGCCTTTCTTCCCCAACCCAACAGAGAGACTATTCTTCGCCCGCCAGTCTCGAGTCTTGGCCCTATCATAATTTCTGTAAACACTCCTCGAAAGTAAACACTATATTTTTCAAGCGAGCGCTTGTTTAAAACAGACGTGCGCGTGGGCGCACAAAAAAAAAATTCAAAAAAGCATCCAATGATAAATTCCTGAAAGATCTTAACAAACACGCATTATCGTGCGTCTCGGAACTTCTCAGTCACGTGGGGACGTATGAAGAGATTTGCAGCCTTACATGGACGCACATTAACGCCAGATGGAATTTCCGGCGTACGCCACATGCACAAATAAGAAAACGCTCAGAAAATACCATTACCAACTCGAATGACGAGTGAAACATGTCCACTGCGTGGTTTCTCTAACACAACTACAAGAACGTTTACAATCATTTTAAACACCATATCAAACATCGATAAGGGAGACTTGTTTAGCACTATTCAAGATTTCTTAATAAAACATCACCGTCAGAGTTATTCGCTACCGAGAGACGCAAAATTATGACATCTCGCCCTCTTATCCTCTCCAGATTCTATAAATTCTTCCACTGGCTTTTTATGTCAGCACCAACTTCAGTCTTCAGATAAGATAACATTATTTTGCCTCAAAGTCCATATTCTGATTCAACAAGCTCCAGCCACGATGTTTTACAAGCTCGTATATAAGGCCTACGTAAGCAAACGCAAGTCGCGGGTCCGCAAATCTGGAAGGATCTGGCGGTTTATTTTTCCAGCCGCGTCTCGCATCGCAAGCACCCTAGCTCACGCGCGTTCCCCAGATCCCTTGTGGTGTCTCTCGCACGGGAGTAGCACATTTTGGGAGGCGGCGTCGAAAGATTAAATACAACGCCAAGTGGAAATCAAGAAGGAACACATTTATCATAGAGAGGTAGCAGTTACAATGCGAAGACGAGCGTAGTAGCATCTAAAAACAACGGATGAGAGAAAAAAAAAGATTTTTTTCGGGGGGAGGGATCGAAGAGAGAGCAGGAAGGAAGGAAGGAAGGAAGGAAGGAAGGAAGGAAGGAAGGAAGGAAGGAAGGAAGAAAATCCGTTGCCAGAACGGCTATGCCAGAATGGTTATGAACGGAAGAGGATTACACAGGTAAAGTAATACTGTAAAGAAAGGAAGAACCGTGAATTTAGTACTAAAAAAATATGAATTCTTCTGGTGACCTCCTTCGCCTTCTTACGAAACATCTTTCTCCTTCCGTATAGAATCTGTTAAATCACGTATAGTCCCCAAATGTGTGTACGAACGAATTTTTTAACATTATTTTTGTACTTGTTTTTCTTCAGAGCCCCAATTCTGTGGCCACAGGGTAAAAGTTCATAAGTCAAAATCTTGGTTTAGAGAAAACAAAAGTTAGATTATGGAGCAACGCTTTTTCCTATGCTCAACACCATTTCCCAAAGGCATTTTAGTCATGAAGGAGGCAACATTTGAATTCGGTCGTTTTACTACAATAAAATATAGATACTTAACTTGTAGTTTCAGTACTTGACTCATTTTCGCCCAAAATTGACTTAAGAACTTTTCCAGTAAATAAAGCGATGGACGGAAGAAACCTGCCAAGAAAAGGGCTGGAATGATCGCAGCAAATGGAAGCTAGGATGCGATAAGCGACTGTAAGTTGTAATTAACTCGCAAATTATAAATAATAATACTTTTCCCTCTGGACCACAGAGTTTCGGGCGCACTCGGGCCCAAGCACAGGCTCCACGGCGCAGGCAGTGCCGGGCCGGCCGGCCTGCCTGCCTGCCCGTCACTCGCGCCGGGCCGCGGTCGCCGGGCGTCGAATATCGCGCGCAGAATAATTCACGGGCACGGAGCCTCCCGACCCGCGAAATTATCCCGCCCCGCCCCCCGGCCCATCCCATCCCATCCCCCTTGGCCCCCTACACCGGCCGGCGGGCCGGGGGGCGGTGGGCTCCGCCCCCGGGCGCGATCGCCGCTCCACACACAATCCGCGCCACAGCGCCGCTCTACCCCGCGATTATACATTGATTTCCAAACAGCAGCAGCACAGCATCCGAACACGCAGCGCGCAAGCCGCCGGGGATTTATTGCCGGCGCGAGACGTGCCCCGACGGCCGAGCGGCGACGCGGCCGCTCGGCGGTGCAGCGCGTGGGAACTCGCGCGTCTATAGTACGATTTTTCTAACTCTGCCCCTCAAGCCCCTATGGCCACGATGGAATATCACACGGCATTTCGCGGCTTTCTCGCTCGTGCCAGTATAGTGCGATTTTTCTAAATCTGCTCCTCAAGCCCCTATGGTCACGATGCAATATCGTGCGGTATTTTGCGTCTTTCTCCGTCGTACCGCTAGAAGTCGCATGATCGCAAGCACTGCTTGATACGGTCGCGATCATGCGATATCTGGCGCCACAGCTGAGAAATACCGTGACATATTCCATCGTGAAGACGGGCCTTGACAGGCAAAGTTAGAAAAATCGGAGTATGGTGGAAAAACTATAACCCTACCAACCTCAACGTGTCGCAACACGACACCGCTATGGCGTAACATCCGCCTAGCTACACAGAGGCCAAGAATTACATCAGAAAATGTGAAAGATGCTGTGAATGTAGGACAACTTTTGATCGATGTAAACGCTTATTACATCCCATCTTCGTATTACTTTGAAACATTTCATTTGCTCACAAAAGTAGAACTGGAGCCTTCCCGAAAAGTAAAAAAGAAAAGAAAAGAAAAAAGAAAAAAAAAATGATAACCGGCTTATCGTAACCGACCAGCATAGTTATGTCTTTCGACAGCTGCGCTTATGTTTGTTCTAAAAAAACGTTAAATTACACGTTCATAACCCTTTGAGATAACGTCCAAATTTCGCAATCGGGTTTGGCGAAATGTTACGTAAAAATCTGTCAGCTTACACTTCATAACCAAAATCCGTAAACGAATTCCCCGGCCGAAAGTGAAACTCCGCCAACGGCCCGGTGGCCCTCGAAGCCAACTGCGAGGCGTGGCCACCCCTGAAAGACGCGTTACTCGAGCTGTCAGCCAACGCGGGGGTTACCTCGTCTTTTTTTCCGTCGCTTTTTAAATTCCTGGCGTGTCTTCGCCGTCGACTTGCTTGTTATTTCTGGAAACATCTCTGGGGGCGCTGTTAAACCTTGTAATGAGTTTTATCTCCGCGGGGAGAGAGACGATGGGGGCAGCAGCGGTTAGATCTTATTTGGGGCAGCGTCGGGCCCTGGTCGTCGCCGGCTCTACGCCCGGCGGTACGAGACGGGACGGGCGGGTCGGGTCGGGTCGGGTTGGATCGGGTCGGGTCGGATCGGATCGCACCGTATGGCGACGTCAGGCGTCGCGGCGCCCGAAAAGCTAGGACCCGCCGTCTGGCAACCACTGCCTTCTCAGAACCGGAAAGCTATAGAGAGTGATAGACCGGTATTGCGAGCAGCTTGATACAGGTCGGCTCTCCGCACGATGCACTGCTACTAGTAGCAGCAGCACCAGCAGATTCGCCCGGCAAACGGATGTGTTCCACACACGCGAGAACGTTGGAAGAGTGCGGACTCACGGTACGACGTCGAATGGTTATAGAGTTGGGTGTATCTTCACTCTCATCTTCACCTAGGCAAAAAAAAAAAAAAATCTACGGGCTCGCGACAAGAGAAACAACTTCACACTGGCTGAGCCTCAGGCCGGGATGAAAAGCGGTGTCTGCGGCTTCAGCAGCACCTCAGAATACATTTAGCTCGCTGGCGAGACGAGGAAAATACTTGTTTTCAGAATGCAAATGAACCGGCTACCATATACAATTTTCTGAGCATGCACAGAGACCAGAGGCTGGCACAAAACGATTCAATCTTTGCCAGATGTTCTCCGTCCCACTCATTAATAGTATGCATGGGAATAGTTGCCAACGACTGGATGACACGGCACTGCAAGCCTAAGCCAAAACTGCGTTCTGGGCAGAGTGCCCTTCACTGTTTTTTTTTTATTATTATTATTGTTTTATCTTCACATCGCCCTTCCAACGTCCAAATCACGTTTACATACGAGTTCTCCGACTACTTCACATTGTTTAGACCTCTCATTATCACAAACTCACAATGTTCAAAAATTCGATTTCACTTTCCCTTTCATGATTCTTTTTCCGAATCTGGGCAATAGCAATGTGTCACGTCGCCTTTTAGTCTTGACCACTCACTGGTCTCAATTGAAAGTTGTCTCAGAAGGCGTGTCTCAAAACGTCTCCACAAAAAAGATTTTTTAAAAAAAGAAAAGTAAAAAATAACTGAAAAAAAGGGGGGGAAGAAAAATCGTATGGGGGGGTGCATTCCGCAGGCAGCCAGCAAAGGGGTTGCGCGTGGCCTGGGAAGGGTGGCACCCTCCCGGTAGCAGCCGATTTGTCGAAGGGCAGTGCGGGGGGGGTGGGGGAGTGGCCCTTCGGCACCTGCCGGGCGACACCCTCGCGACCCCCCCGGGGGCCCGCCGTCCGGTCGGTCGGTCGGTCGCTCCGCCGGCCGGCTGGGGGCGGTGGGGCCGGCGAGGGGGCGGGGCGCCCGCTCGTGTGCGGTCGCACTGGCTGCGCTTCGCCACCCAACCACCCACCCACCGCCGCCTCGGGCTCTCCGCTGACAACACTCTTAAATATTTATCCCGCGGAAAGAGACAAGTTTTCCTTTTAGCGGGCCACTTCTCCGCAAGTTTTTACGTCATGTTTCACGACCAGAGGCCCATAAAATATGAAAAGTGGAAAATATCGCTATTTTCAACCGGACCTCGATTTCGGAACAGCGTAAATATGCCTCTGTGGCTCTACAACAACACACTTTTATATTTTTCCTGGCGCCTTCTCCGCACTTTCATGCAACATTTTTTTCCCGCGGCTATTCCGGGCAGCGGAAGAGGTAAACTTGGGTACTTTCAACACACGCACGAGCCGTCCAAAATACCAACAACTTCTCACAGAATGGACTCCTCTGATGGATTTTAATAGAACACACGAATCTCCTCAGCGAAATATCACATTTCCTGGCAACAGCGTACGTCACTTGACACAATGTTATTCAGAACCCCGCGCATGCAACACCATACTGGATGCAAAACACTGATGAGAGCACGCAAAATCAATCACAGAACACGCATGGGTAGGGAGTCTTCTGATTGACACTACTGGTAGTATCCCTTAATAAAAATCGGTGGTCTCTCTTTTGAGAACGAAAAGGGAATGAAGGAGATAGCGAGTCATCCAAGTACAACACACGATTCACACAAAAAATGTCATTTGGAGTAACCCTTTCCCATTGACGGATTGGATGACACTTCGACAGACGGCCCTGCAGCAAACTATCGGGATGGGGGGTATTCAAGCAACACGAAAAATCAAGACAAGTCGGATTTTCCACCCCCCCATTACCAAGCAATTCCCACCCATCGGGTGCCACTGGGACACACAGGCGTCGCCTGCCGCCCCCGCGGCCGGGCAGGCGCGGAAAAAGCGTCCATGCGCCAACGGGCGAGGCGCCGCCCCCGCCGGCGGCACGGGTTCGAAGCCACGCCGCCCCGCCGGCCACGTGCCCGAGCGCGGCCGCCAACCGGCGCGGGGCCACGGCGAGCGCCGCGGCGGCCGACGGGCCCGCGGCGGCCCGGCCAGCCCCGCGCGCGCCCGGCCCGCGGCAACGGCGGCGGCGACCCCGCCCACGCACGCCCGCCTCGCCACGCGGTCACGGCACGGCACGCCACGGCGGGGCCGGCACGCCCGCCTGCTCTTACCTTGTAGAGATACTGATCGAACATCCGACACACATCCACGTCCGTGCTTCCCCCCATACAGTACGAAGCATCCATAATAGAGTCGGGAGGAGGCGCCGGCGGTCGCAGCTGTCACCTGACGCGCGGCGCTGGCGGCGGCAGCGGCGCTGAGTTCACACGGCACGGCACGCGCGCGCGTCGCACTCGCACTCACACGGCCAGCGAGGGTCACACGCCGGTGACCTCGTCCACTGGGCTTCCACTCGCTTCCCTGTTCCCGAGACAGCACACTCACTCAACACACACGCGAGATTCAACACTAAACACCGTTCGCTGGGAGGAGAGAGGAGATTCGCTCTCTAACAGTACTCGAGACACTCTGTACTTTTAGCGCTGGCGGCGGCGGCGATGAAGGACGAGGACCGATGGATGAACACTGCGAAAGTTTGGTTCATGTTTGTGTGTGGCGTGAGTGTGGCGCCCGCGTGTCTGGTCGCTTCGCTTCGCGTCGCCGGCGGGTCGTGTGGGTTGGCAGGCACGCGCCGCGCACAGCACTCGGCACACAGTGGGCGCGCTCCCGCAGGCGGCCGGCACCACGACGGGCAGTCACACGACAGCGGCACGTTGGCAGGCCGGACGCCAGGCGTGGGCGGCGACGGGGGCGGCGGCGGACGCGGTGCGGGGGCAGCGCCACAACAGCAGGCCGACGACAGCAGCAGGAGCAGCAGAGGCGCCGGGCCGACACGCGGAAGCAGGCGGGACGCAGCGGGAGCAGGACGGCGAGTCGACGCGCGCGCGGGACACTACGGAGTAGAAGGCCCGCTTTCCATCATCCTGCGCGGCCGCGCGGCGCGGCCCGGCCCGGCCGCTCGCGCCCCCACCACGCGCCGGCCCGGCCCCCACCACCGCCTCGCGCGCACTCCATTTCACGACGCCCGCCCGCCCCCCGCTCCGCGCTCTTTCTCTCTCGCTCGCGCGCGCGCGCCGCTCGCGCGCTCTCGCTCTCTCTCGCTCGCTCGCTCGCTCGCTCGCTCGCGCAGCCGTCGCGCCGCGCCGTTCCAATCTCCACCCGTTATACTCTGTTACTCCCCCTCTCCCGCCGACTGAGCTACATCAAAACCCAACTCGGTATAGAGGGAACTTGTCCCCCTTCTCTTTCAATGTTCTCTCTTCACTCTCTTTGCCCCTCCACTTCCCCTCCGGGGCCGCCCTTACCCGCGGTAAAATACCCCATCGGGCCCCGGAGATGCGCGGTACGGAACGAAAACGCGCACCGTCCCGCGCAGATTTGAAAACCTCCATATTATCAACATGTCTTGCAGGGAAGGAAAGGGGAAATAACAGGAGGCGCGTTTCCATAGAATGCTACTTTCATGCTCTCCCTTGTTCGGGCGGACGGGCGGGCGACGCGAAAACGGCGCGATTCGCAAATCACAATTCCTGGGAGATGGCCGCGGCTCGCGTCGACTTTTTGAAGGCTCTGTCTTGGCGCTATCGCTCTCGCCCGGACAACTCGCGCCCGTTCATCTGCCTCCCGACGCACCGCGGGCCGCGGGTGAAAGACTGCATAATGCAAAAATTTCTCCGAAACACCTTTTTCTCGTTTCTCAAACGCGCGCGTCCAGGCTCTCGAAGAAGCAAGGACGGGGAAAAGTAAATAGCATTAGAAATCTGCAAACAGAATCTAAAGTACCTCCCCAGCTCATTTGAATGTGTGTAGAACACAATTATACTGGTTCTCGGCAAACGGACGGGAGACGTACAGTAACCCCATTAAAAAGGCAACCTCGTCCGTTGGAGAACAGACTACGAGTAAGTACACTGCTGCCCATCAGAAAGACAACGAGTCACGTTGTGCGCGACATTCCGGAAGCACGTACACACAGATACCTTATTCCTCAGCACAGTTCCGTTATAGAATTTCGGGATTATGTGGGCTCGTTAAATTCGTATTGAATCACAATATACAATCTTTCTTCTTTTCAATAGTGCTTTCGCTGAAAATAAACCTAATCCATCGACATTCGTGGAAATTTGGCCATCAGTTTTTTTTAATCGACTAGTTGGAGTCCAATCTACTTATTTCTGTAGTATGATCCAGAAAGTATCAAGTGCACGAAATTCACCTCCGCAAAGTTATCGATTTACAACCCTTTTTTTTCCCAGATTCTCTAACACACGACATATTGTAATGCTTTCAAATAAATTAATTGTAAATAATCTTTCTTAAACGTCTATTTTAAAACACAATGTATCTCATGATTTGACATGCTACGACAATAGCGCATTTGTTTCAGAGCTGTACCTTATTTATCATAGATGCTCTATTTCCCAATGCTTCTACAAAACAATCGGAGACCCCCGAATTCCACATCAGACCCCCAGAGGGGAACCACAGCTAGACGAAAGGAAGGGGAGCCTTCAGTTGCGCAGAAACGTGGCCTGGGGCACACAGTATACTCATTACTTTCCGCAATGCGAATTCTTTATAACAAACAATTAGTAACGAGACGTTCCTAACAACACGTAAGTAAACAAGTTGGGACGGTGCGACATCCAAAAACGTTTCCTTCTCAGATTTTTAAAAAAGTGCATGACATCATTTAAAACCTAAATGAATGAAGCTAAGCAGAAAGCAAGCAAGCCACAAGAATCAATTAGGTTCAAAAGTAACTTGGAAAGTTAAGACTTACTTGAAAATATCGAACAGCAAGGATGTACACCGAAAATTAGATATATTCGTACGTGGCAGGTGGTTGTAGAGAAGTTACAAAAGTTCTACTTATTCACTTTCCGAGAAAAAAGAAAAAAAAAACCTGTCGTTTATAACAGGTCTCGAGGACTAATGCAAGGAAGGAGGTTTGCAAATTCTGGAACAATAGAATCACTATTCATTGTGAACATACAGTTGTACATGCTTCTGTAAATGTTTTATATTTACCAAGGGGGAACAATGGTAAAGAATTCCTGCTGTTTACCTTAACTTAAAAACTAAATCACCACATATAATCACTGATTTATTTGTGTGTGTATGAAAGGTCACATGTGTATGTCAGACGATTGTTGGACACTGCGTTTATATGCACTCAAGAATCATTGCATTTAAAAACACTTAATCTTCGAACTTAAAAAAAAACTCGCTATTTTTGCTTTCTTGACTATAACCTCTCACTCATGTTTTCTCCAAGAGGAAAATTTGATTGCTTTCAATAAATCTATTACAACTAGCACAATGAAAAAAACGTCGCGGCAGATAAGCGATCATATTCATTTTATTGTTTTCTTAGCCTTGCAAATTATCAGTAAATAAAACGTTTAAAATGATCAATCTTAGTATATTTCCCGTAAAAATGATTTTATTGAAATTTTGTGTTTTTATTATAAACCTGGTTAATAATAGAAAGCAATAAAACATTTGAGACCCCCATCTTTCAATGAAAGTATAAATCACGAAATTTGGTTGTGTGAAAGCTCAAACTTCCTTCTAAACGAAAACCCTTAGTGTTTTAAACATTAATAGGTTTGCAACTTTCTAAACGTCAAAGATCGTGAGATATATCAATATGTTTATGAAAATCGGAAATATACCATACTTATTTGTGCACTTTCTTCAATTCCAGCAAAAAATCCCAAGATGGAAATTTTAACCATTGTCCTGAAAATGTTGAAATGTCATAGGGTCTTGATGTAAGTACCCCCCGAAATTAAAATACCTCAATGATCTTCGAAACGTGACAACTAGGTCTTACCCGTAATGAATTTACCAAATGTCAGCTCCAAAGCTGCAAATCTGACAAAAGTTTTGCGTGACCTCCATCTATCTTTCCATCCACATAGACACCTCGATTTTCGGGTACAAAATTTGTACTTATTTGTACTACAACACTGCGTTTATCTCCTTGTCAACTGTACCAACCTTAACCGTCTTTGGATTCTAAAAATAAACCTAATCTATTTATTTATTATTATTTGTCAAAAAACACTAAAAACTGTATATGACGTGTGGGGAAAGAAATTTATCTGCGCACATTTTCTTCGAGGGCCAGAATTTTTTTTTAAAAAAAAATGAATTTAGAAAATAATTATTTAGAAAAATAAAAATATTTGAAAAATGTTTTTCCCAAGTTATAGAAAATCAATTTTCAACTGTAAATGAACTACAAGCAAAAGGAGTGCCCAACAAAACGTGCGCACAGTGAAGCTACATTTACGTCCAGAAGCAAAACAAGGGGCCATCTCAGCATTTGCTCAATGGATCAGGGAAACTGACAAAAACCTGATCGAGATGGGCGGTCATTGACCCGGAAGCTGAAGTACATTACTTGTTACAGGCGTATTAAATATTTTTTTAATGTATACAATGCAAACGTAAACTAATTCATTAATCCTGACGTGTGTGCGAAGTTACAGCTCAAAATAACCGTTTTTTTAAAGGTCACTTTTCAAAACCTTGGTCACATAACGACCACTGTGATTTTTAAATTGTAGGGGGAACTGTAGGAAGAACACGTAAGGGCAACACAAACATCCACAAACATCCGTGCCCGAAGAGGGATTCCAACCCGGGACCCTTCGGAGCCGAGGCAGCTACAGCCCTCCAGTCTTAACGATCGCGGCTATCCAGGCCGGCAAAAGAACCGCGAAACACCGATTTTACTAGTGAAAATTAGAGATTGTATGGCTGAGGCGAGTCAAATACTTTCTCCTCCTTAAACTACTAGTGCAGGAAGGAAAAGCAAAAAGGCAGGGCACTTTCTTGGGAGAATGTAGTAGTATATCAATCTAAGCCGGGCTTTGTGGTGCAAGAGCTCGGATTGTCCCCTCGATTGACTGATTATTATGTTTCATATCAACTGATATGTCCACTCGTACAGTAAATCATACTATACGCCGGGCGGTGTTCCTACCCCGCTGAAGGATTTCACTGTATTTCAGTTAACCTTAAGTAATTACTGTATTATGTTACTCCATTATCACGATTATTCATAGATGTTGCTCACTCGTGATCGTCTTTTATGAATACACATTTCATTTCCTTCGAAAATATGTTTAAAGTCATCACATATTGACAATAAAGAACATTTATTTCAGCGTCGTATACACATCGTCATTTGTTAGAAGCGTGGTTCAGGCAAATGCGATTTTTTGACATTTGTAATTGAATATGGCTTTAAACCCTTTGATCCCACGTGCGAGAGTTGCCGATCTGCCCCGCCTTCGTCCGCCACGTGATGGCAACGTCACTCGCGCACGTCCGCGGCCCGCAGCAGCGCTTCGCAAATGAACTCTTGACCTCGCGCGGCAGTTGAGACTTCCTCTCTCGACGGAAGCATCCGATCGCACGCAGATGCACGTTCCGTGAGAACCTGTGTGCGCACGTTTCGTCTGCAACCGGAAGGTCTCGTACGTGGGATCGAAAAGGGTTAAATCATACACAATTACGTGGATGTCTTCAGTGGTTTCGGGTAAATTTAACGCAATAGAAGTCGCCGCTTAATGACGGTTATGAGCAGAAACCGGATTTTGATGTAATTACATTCTTTTGTCTTTGTACTTACCGTTCTCAAAATTTTAATCTTGGCCAATTGTCGCCGTCCTAAGACAATATCAAATTTTTTCGTTACATATTAGTACATATTTAACATATTTTTCTATTTTGTCAAGAGCCTATTTAAACCTATTTTCCTTCAATATTCTTACATATTTTTATGAAAAGAGGTATTTTCAAAAAAATCAGCATTTTTTTTATATATTATTACTGCGTGATACTGCGTACTCTATTCGAGGTACGCTACGCGGTTGGATGTTCTCACTAGAGGCCAGACTTTTATGTGATTACATATTTTTTCTTTCTACTTACCTGTTTTCAAAATTGTAATCTTGGCGAATCATAGCCCTCCTAACAAAATATCGAATTTTTTCATTACACATTTAGTATTATATACATATTTACATATTTGCTGTTTTTCACAATATATTTCCTTATTTTTTCAATTTTCTTCAATTTAATTTCATATTTTTTTTATGAAAAGACTTATTTTTTAAATCAGCATTGTTCCTACATTATTGGGGGAAATCTAGGTGTCCAAAATATCACTGACACCGCGTTTTGAGAAGTGCAACCTTAATTTGGGAGAAAAAGTTGCGTTCGCTAACGTGTAACACTTCGATTAAGATGCTTTTTTTTTAAATTTTTTTTTTTGTTTTCTGCATAATTTACAATCTGTTCTTGTTAGAACAATAAGTAAATGGTGTCGAATAAATACATTTCTGACGTGAATTTTGTGACATTGAAATTTTCATTTAGGAAATCGGTATGGCAAATCTAAAATATTCTTTCGTTTCAGTCTATATACATGTTCACTGTTGTCTAGCAGATTTGTTGAAAGGTAATTTGGATGATCGTACAATCTCTTCTGGTAAGCTTGGCTCTTCGTGGTGATAATTTCTTCTAGCGGGATGATGCCGAGGTCTCTGCATAGCGTCTTGTTTGTCACGTACCACGGTGCGTTGCATAGTTTTCGTAATGTTTTAGCTTCGAATCTTTTTAGAATTTCTAGATTCGATTTACTGGACGAGCCCCACAATTCAATACCATAGATCCATGTTGGTTTGATTATAGTTTTGTAAATCTATACTTTATTATGCAAGGACAGCTTTGATTGTCTGTTTATTAACCATAAAATTTGAGGACTTTAAGCTGCGCTTCTTTTCTCTTAGTTTTGATGTGGGTTTTCCAAGTCAGGCGTCTATCCAAATGCAGTCCAAGGTATTTGATTGTATCAGCTTCGTGGAGTTCTGTATTGTTTAGTTTTACTTTTGGGCAGTTTTCTTTTCTCAGTGAAAATGTTATGTGTTTTGATTTTGTTTCATTAACTGTGACTCGCCAACGATGACTCCAATCTTCGATTTTGTTTAGATGTTCTTGAAGATGTTGTGATGCACGGGGAGGATCTTTATTTGCAGAGAGAATAGCTGTGTCGTCTGCAAAGGTGGCTATTGTAGTTCTTTCTGTAGTTGAAAAGTCTGAAGTTGATATAAGATATAATAATGATCCAAGAATACTTCCTTGTGGCACCCCTGCAGAAATAGATTGGACTTATGATAGAGCATCCTGGTATTTCACTTGAAATAGGCGATCGCAAAGATATGATTTGAGAAGTAAATAGTAGGAGTGCGGAAGAAGGTGTTTTATTTTAAATAGAATCCCTTCATACCATACCTTGTCGAATGCTTGTTGTATGTCTCGGAATGCTGCAGAGCAATATAATTTTTTTTTCCAGACTTTGAGAAATTGTGTTTACAATACGATGAGTTTGTTCTATTGTTAAGTGACCTTCTCGAAAGCCGAATTGAAAGTTAGGAAAATTAAGATGCTAACTGTAAGATGTATGTTTGCTTGCCGTATATCTCGCCAGTTTGTGCGATGACTTCTATTGCGATTAGTCTGGCTGCTAAACTACGGTCCTCTATTACAATAGATTAAGCTTTTACTACGGCGAGAAAGTTGTATGATGTAAAGTGAGCAGTTTTTTCTAAGAGTAATTTCTTGGCTATGGTTTTTAAATAGAGAATTATAATATTACATATTATTACATAGTACATCCGATTTTACATATTTATTACATATTCTTACTGTTTCATTACATCTTTATGTACATATTTTGACGTTTAATACTATATATTTTTCCGGTCTGTAGTTCTCACAGTCCGGCGAGTTTGCTTCAGTTATCTCAGTGGCGACTGACAACATTTTCACCTTTGGGTGTCAAGTATCATTGACTCCGCGTTTGGCGACTTTTAACCTTAATTTCCAAGAAACTTTGGATATCGTCGTCGTGCACCACTTCCGTGAGAATATTGCATGCTGTAGTGATTGTTTGCTGGTCGTAGTTATCTCCAGTTTGTACGGTGGTAGCTATTGCGTCTAGTCTGGTAAAAGCTTCACCAATTGTTATCCAGGTATGTTGTTTGGAAGCTACACTGATGGAAAAGTTGTATGGTGCAAGTGTGCATCAACTTGTGCTTTCCAAATTATTTTTAAAACGTTTGTATTGTTTTTAAAATTTGTATAGGACACATTTTTAAAAGTAAGTTCGTATTATGTAAATGCGTTTTATGTTTAGACTATTTTAATATTACATATTATATCCTATTTTACATATTTATTACATATTCTTACTGATTTCATTACATATTTATGTACATATTTTCACGATTCATACTATGTTTGTTTTCCGATCTCTAGTTATGAGGATAGAGAAGCGGAAAACAATATAATTTTGTAATGTGCATTGAAGAAAAGTACACTTACAAACATTTGTAGACAGGAAAAGAGTGAAAAAAGACATGTAGACAGAAACTAACAGTATTCAGCTTGGGATCCAGAAAACATTTTTTCATTTTGAATTATATTCGAAAGCGAAAGAAATTTCGAATGATGTTCGAATTAGGACTTCGAAAATTAAATTTCGAAAAAAGAAAATGTAACAAATTGCACAGGAATTTCAAGTTACATCCAACAACGTTTGGCCATTTTCACTCAAATTAAAAAAAAGAAAAAAACACACTGAAAAGTCCAAAAT
Source organism: Acheta domesticus (assembly GCA_031308135.1). Lineage (NCBI taxonomy): Eukaryota > Metazoa > Arthropoda > Insecta > Orthoptera > Gryllidae > Acheta > Acheta domesticus. The sequence continues at coordinate 177,723,160 of JAHLJT010002406.1, read as the reverse complement.
GACATCACAAACTATGCGACACAATTTGCATTCCATTTACCACAAAAGAGAATACAATTTTGAGATAATTAGAGGCCCTGTCCCTTGAATCCGGTCTCACCTCATCCGCGTGATGCGGAGAATCAAGTGCAAATTCCTTAAAAGTCGAACTCTGAGATGTCCACGAATAATTGAATTAGCGTCTGAAATTGCTCGGAGAAAATGGTATTACATGTTTTGTACTAAATGTAAGAGATTGGTTAAATATAAAAAAGGCGAGGAATGCTAAAGCGATCGAAATCTTCTGCAGAAAAAAATTGAATGACTGAAAAATATTATATTTCTCTCATTTTCCTCAAATCACCAAAGACGAAATAACATTAATGATGTGGACAATCTGCGGTCAGGGAATCAAAGCTGTTTTAGCTATACCGGATAGCAACGGAATCATTCTCGCTGGCACAAGGAATTTTCCAAGAAAGAAGGATTATACAACGAGATATCGATGGTATCCTGAATGTGAAAAGAGAAACATAAGTTTAATTAATGGAACATTATGACGTAGTCGAGTTACCGAAGGAAATAATTTAGAACTTCACAATTTAAAGAGCACACATTAACTACAATCCTGATGTGTTCTACAGATGCACAAAACTGAACAACACAAGACAATGAACAATTTTCATATCTGTCGCAGTTCTTGCGAAAAAAGCCATAAGGATACAGAATTTTTTTTTTGGGGGGGGGGATACCAGCATTGTAAACAACCTTTTCTGTTGCAAGAAATCGTTCATAATCGGGTATTTAACGGTAGAAATGTTGACGTATTACATTTTACTGCACTTGACTGAATGATTGCGTCATCACACATTCAGTCAATCGCAGCGATAGAATCGGAAGGGAGGTAGAGGTAAACGGAACAGACGACCACCGTTTTCTCGCACAGATGTCAAATACCTGAGACATCACAAGAAAGTTGTTTCGCAAAATTAAGTTTAATACTGTTTATAAATTTATAATGCTGTCATACAAAAATATAGCGTTGCAACTCGTTTATAATGTTGCTTTATTGCACATTTGTACATTTGTTCGTACACATTTGTTCGTACACATTTGAAAACTCGCTCATAACGTCGCTCGTTTTCAAAACATGTACTCATGCAATACAGCTTAGCATTATGAACTAATTGCATAACCCACTATTGTTTTAGATTATTCCATGTACTTCAAAATGAATTACAGTAATTCCATTATTGTAAAAAAAATAACTATAGAAGAGAAATGTGTGAAGTTCATTTAGGTGCGGCCAGGTCCAACTTAGGAGATTGGTTTCTATTTCCTCTTCTCCAGGTATCTCCCCGGGGGAGGGAGTCCCAGCAGGATGAAGTTCTAAATGTCCGACCCGTCTTTCGACATGTGTGGGAGAGTTGTGCACGTCAGTATGAGAGAGAACGGGATGACGTAAAGGGACAAGAGGGAGTTGGTGCATCCTCGAACGTTAAAGCAATCGAAAGCACTATCGATCTTCTGCGCATGCGCAGTTCACGTTTCGCATCACTTTCATGCATCTGCGCATGCGCAAATGATCCAGATTACGGAATTTGTGCTCGCCCTAGCGGACAGGATTGTCGATCTTCTGTGCATGCGCAGAAGCACTAAAGTGATGCCAAACTTGAACTGCGCATGCGCAGAAGATCGATAGTGCTTTAACGTTCGCGGATGCACAAACTCCCTATTGCAGTGAATTGCTGCCTGCAAAGGTGTACACAAACTCCTCAACGATGTTGAAGAGAAGAGAGCGAACGTTCCATGGCCTGTTTATCAAGGGACTGCTCTGGCATTCGTGCGGTACCAATCGGAGAAACCACGGAAAACTACTGACTGTGGCTGCTGGCCGTTAGAGAGTAGAATTCTTCTCCAGATGTTCTCGAAAATTCCGCCTCAGTCGGAGTCGAACCCCACGACCTCTCAGAGACACTGAAGTGGCGGTTGTCTGGGCCATCTCAGATGGCAGATCGCTATCATGTTTTGCGCACTCCTCCGGTGGCCTTTGACCATCACTTGGTGGAGAGAAGTTGCAACGGTTGTGGAAATTTGACCCTGCATGGCGCAATCACGTGCACAAATCATAGCGATGGGCAGGATGTGAAGAAATTCAATCAGATTTCGGTGAACTTCAACTCTCAACTTCATCACTCTCCAGTAGGAAGAAAATGTTACATTCGCACAGAGAGCGGTAATAAGGACGATCAAAATCAGGTAAAACAGGTGTTCGAAGTTATTTCGTAATTTTCAACTAAGGGGCCGTCCATAAATTACGTAACGCAAATTTCGAGTATTTTCAATACCGCCTCGCCCTTGTAACGCACTTCCCTATCTCTATGTAACGCAGCGTAACGCTGCCTCAGACCCCCATCCCTCCCTCTTTAGCGTTACGTAATTTATGGATGACTCCTAATTTAATTTCACCTAGCATCGATTCCGGTAACGGTGAACCTCTGGGGACTAACATTTTTGTTTCATATCGGAGATTCTCTGTATCCAAAAACAAGATATAATGCTGTTTTCAACTACGACTGAGTTTATTATTTCAGAGATACAGTAAAATATCTAATCACTGAGAATTCAAAATTTCAGTGTCTTCGTGTCGACTTCCGTACGTACACTCTAACAATGTTAACATCTTTCAATATTTCTCTAATTCGAACACTTTCTTTATTTTTGTATTTTATTCGTCTTCTATTCTCAAAGATTCTTTCACTGCATTGCTGGTGTCTTAGCCAGATCATATTTGACTAGTTTTCAATTTGTAATCTGCGTCCACGAAGTATCCAGGCTAGGTAGATTTGCCAGTGATGAAATGAAGGAATTTCCGGAGGAGCATGCCTCCTCCAATCCCTTTCATTATCGATAAATGACACAAAATAACTAATGAGAACGTCTATCGGCAATCCTGCTGAGTAATCATTCTAAAATGAAGTTCCTCATGTGTTTATGCGTTATTACTGTAAAATTGAAGCTTAAAGTCCTCGGTGTCAGCAGAGATACTGTGGTAATTCATAGTGGATTTAGACAACACTTCCGAAAAGTGGTTAGCTAACTGTAGTACAAATGTAGTTCTAATGCCTACAAACATTAAATGAAAACTATGCACCTTCCCGCCTTGTGAGCGGTGTCTATGGTTTTGTTACTCACGACAGGGTGAGAAAATACAAAACTATCTGCATTACTAAATTCCACTATGTGCATAAATAAGAAAACAACGCACCCTTCGGTCGTATGAGAGGTGACTGTGGTTGCGTTAGATACACAGGATCTCGAGAAAAACTCAGAAATAATGAAACAATTTAGATATTGACTAAGATTCGAGTATTGATTGTATTATTCCTCCTCTCATATTGAGCGTACCGACTGAGTTCTCTTCCACAGTGCTCTATTGTTTACGACAGTAGTTGACGTCGTGCGAAATCAAGGTTTCAAGGAAGAGACCGTCCGCAATTAAATATTTGCAATTCACGTCTTACGTTTTGGAACAGCAACTTTTTTGATATTATCGGCAGTATGTAAAGAACAGTTATACAGTACAAATATAGTGTATTACGTTCTGTAGTATTCGTGAAGACTATTAAGGTGAAATACGTATTTAAATCGTTGCAGTGTTATACGAGAGTTATACGAGAATTATACGAGAATTTTGTTGTTGTTCGTGAGCACAGTGTATCCTACTTTTGGAAAATTATTTTTTGTGGTTTTATTCAGGAGCATTTTTGCTACTAGTAATTCCTAAAGGACATTTTGTATTCTTATGTATTGTGGGTTGAAAAAACATATACATACTATTAATATTAAACTTATGAGAAGTGTTAAAGGACAAACTTTTCGTTATTAACAACTGCTGTTATTGGTTTGCAAACCACAACATACAAATTTACGATCATTAGGATGTTTAGAGCAGTGCAAAAATGTCAAATGGTCCACTATTCTCTTGAAGTTGGAAAATCTTCCTTAACGCAGCGCAAAGAGTTATTTGGTGATTGTTAGGCGTCACTGTCTTTTTGATTATTCGACCTGTTCCAACTCGATAAAAAAATGTGATTTTAGAAATGTAACTTTCTTCATTGCAACTTGAATACACTATACCCAGAACAACTGTAAGATAAACCACAAAATTATCGAGCAAGAATACTGCTCATTTTCACGTACGTAATCGCTTAGTGATAAAAATTAACTGGCTGGTGGAAAAGAGGGCACAGGATTAGATATGAAAAGAAAACGGTAATCTAAAGTTCTCAAATTACTTCCCTTCTCAGAATAAAATAATTAAACCCTGAAAGCCTTCCATTATTCAGTCAAATATTCCACCGGTGCCATTTGGTGCTGGTGGTGGTGATGGTAGTAGTGGGTGGATGGGGAACGTCCTAACATTCGAAGAGCTTCGATTCCTGTCGTGCTCGACAGACACAGCGATGTTGCGGTACGAGATTCAATATATTTAATATCGATGTGTAGAACAGAAAAAAATATCGATATTTCCACTGTCAATTGGCATCGATAGGAGGTTCTTTACAGTACGAGCCATGATGTGATGTTTGAGGTGCGGTGCGTTGCTTGAGTGTTGAGTAGTAATACACAGCACACGGATGAGTAAAGGACCCCATCTACCCTCAAGCGAGATTTGCAACCCTCGCATAGGCCGGTTGTAAATACGTCTGCCACCACACTGTTCTCGTAGTATGTTCCAAGAAGGAAACAATGAGACGGCAACCGATTTACTGCCGGTAGAAATCAAACTTGCAAAACTGGCTTCAGTGGATGAGGCCCTTTAGACAACACTATAGAAGAGTAAACATCTTTCAATTAACAACCAGTGGGAACAATGCTGCGGCGACATATTTACAATTAACACAAGCTACACAAATAGTAATGCATGTATTGCTAAAAAATCACATTCTTCCTCGTATTATTGGTATCGGTTCACATAAAACACTTGAAAATATTAAAGTATCCTAGTGTAAAGTACCATTGTATGACATTTTCCTACCCCCTATTATCTAATAGTTTCGTCAACCACACGAAGTAACGAGACAACGCCCCGTGCCACTGGAGACGCAGCCGTGTCGACGGCGTTGCGGCAGTCGGTTTGAATTGCATCTTCGGCAGTGACGTTTAAACTGTCTTTTCTCGAAGACAATAGTTTTCTTTCAAAAATACAGAAACCAAACTGGATCTGCTATTCTTTTTGAATTCAACACAGAATCTGGGGTGTTTTTACCACAGGACCTTGTGGACATAATGTATACAGAAATTTTACAGCAAACCGTAAACATGTTTAGTAAATTGTTGAGAAGATTTATGTAAATATTATATTCACTAGATTTTCTGTAAAGTTAGTTTATTTTGAAAAGTTAGTTCATAGAGAACGAGGATCAACGTTTATGGACCCTATTAGACTCGTGAAATTACCAGCTATTAGCGTTCAACTACACATCTTGTAACAAGAGGTATCCCCAAAAACGTTTTGCTTGTTCTTACCGTCTCTTCCTCCCTGCTGGCCAATCACAAGGTGCGGCACATCAATCACAGGAAGCGCGCACATGGAGCGCGAACACATTTGATATCTGGTACATTCTGAACGTTTTGGGGGGATACTTTCACTTTGCGGAACAAGTCTTATTAAATACCATTCAGTGTTTTGAAAATTTATCGGGAATTTCTAATGCATTCTTGAATATCTATTATAAAAATAGCTTTCAAACGTTATTCCTAGAGAAACGAATGCTAGTTGAATGTCATTGAGATAAATAGATTCAGTGTAGCTGATACATGGTCGACAATGTATTCAACACGAAAGGTCAGTTCTATTTATAAAGTAGGTTTTAGAAGATGTTGTGTGATAGTTTCAAGCAAATTAATGAAAAGAGATTTCCAAACGATACCTGAAATGTTAGAGGTGCATAATTTCTAAAACATTAATGTAATTGTACACATCTGTTACAATTGTACGAGAAGGTCTGTTTCATGTTGTATCACCGCTTGTTTTATTTACGATTCCAATCAAAGTTACCTGAAAACTATTCATATTTTCAAACATTGTTTCGGAAATGAATGTTCAAACTTTCAGAAATAAATTGAATTCAAAAAAATGTCTTCTACGATGTAGATGCAAGAGAGGGGCCAACAAATTTTAAACCTCTGCAATTTTCGAAATTGCAGAGATTTCAATGAAAATCATACCGGCATTTTTCTACCTTGCATATCTTGCGAACTTTGCTCTTTTCCTGCAAAAAGTTTGAAGAAAAAATTTCAAATTTGGGGGCTTTGTCATCATTCTGATCAAACGAGGAACACTTTAGGTGGAATTTTCCATTTTGGTGAAAATCCTGTAAACAACTAGAATTGGTGTTTTCATAGAAGAACGGAAAGACGAACAGACGAAGTTTTGAAGAAAAAAGAAAGAAAAAATCAGAGACCTCAAAAACCTGTATTTGGGTCAACATTTCGACATCGATGTTTGTATTTTAATGCAAATTGCATAATCTTCGTACAACTTGTAAGAAAAAATAATTGTTTCAAAGTGAAAATTACAATCGATTTGCACGCGTCGATTCACACTTAATTAAAAAACAACAAGAACTTGATAATGCAGATTCTCGCAACGACACTTGAATAGGAACTTACTTTGAGTTCAGTACATATTTGTAATTAAAAATTAATTTATTATAACAATACAAACGATTCACTAGTATACATAAGAATTTAAAAAAAACAACTATGGATAGATCAAGCATCGGAAGTGCCATTTTCTCTAAAGCGGGACATTTATAGTTAAGCCAGCTTAAGTCATCCACAGTTAAGCTCTTGTCCTGCGGCGCGCCCGTTGTAAAATTGTCGCAGCCGAATGATGGAATGAATCGCTGTCAGACTGACAACCAAGTTGCGCGCGGTGCATGGTCGTGTACCGGGCCCTTACATCTAGCCATCCACAGGAACACCGAGCTCGAGGACGCTGCCTAGCACCGGTCGTAAATCTGTTGCCGCTGATAACTGCTTCACCGACCGCACAAAGGGAAACAATACAATGGCAACAAATTTACGAAATGCGCAATGTACGAAAATTTACGCAATGGCGAAATTCAAACCGGCCGGTACGACACCAGACGGCGGCGTCTCCTGCGCGGAGCATTCTCTCGTTTCTCCGCGTGAACGGTGAAACAGTCGTTTGAATTTCGCGTCCGGAAGTGATTTTTAAACTCAAGTTTCTCAAAGACAATTTTTTTAAACGGAAAACTGGACCTGCCTTTCTTCATGACTGGAAAACAGAATTTGGGGTATTTTTTTTAACGAGAGCTTCTAAACAATGTAGAACAACACAATTGTAAAATAATTCAATTCAGTTGCGTCAAATTGGAGGTAATGATTTTGGCTAAATGAACAGAAAGCCATTCAGGATCTGTGCAACTCTCATTATAATGAGCTCACTGTAGAGGAGCTTTGGGAAGTTTTCAGTGAAGAAAACCTCCTCGACAGTAATGATTAAGTAACGGAAGCGAAACTGCATTCCGAAGCAACATCAATGTCAAAACTTAAGGGGCTGTCCATAAATTACGTAACGCATATTTCGGGTATTTTCAATACCCCCTCTCCCTTATAACGCACTTCTCTATATCTATGTAACGCAGCGTAACGCTACCTCAGACGCCCTCCCTCCCCTTTTAGTCTTATGTAATTTATGGATGACCCCAAACGACGTTCTAATTCTAAAATCAACAAGCTTTGGTGGAACTGGCATTCGAATGTCTGAACATGAAAATATCTTCGAAATTTAAGAGAGAATACAAGCAGCAACTCTTTCATATTTGGATATAGAAGAACGAAGAGGGTTATGAAACAAAAAAAAAAAAAAAAAACTAAATCTTTTATCCAATCACTTTCAACTTTGAAATAAGTTTTAAACATTATTTTATTTCTTCATTTTGGGATGTTAATTGTGAATTGTTTTTAGTAGTGATTACTCAGTTCTACTGTGATTGATTCTCAGATCTTTTTTCTTTCTTTTTTAAGCAGTTTTTGGATGTCTAGGAACCTCGAAAAAATAAAAGATAGACTCAATATTCTCAGATTGAACATTCGCGATGTTTTTTGGCAACCTAACTCTCGCGAATGTTCATGCGTAGCACGTCATGTGTGAATCGCAGCACGTCATCCCGTGCTTGTATACGCACTGACAGGGTGATCGACAATGTGGAGACGAGTTTCGAAAAGGCAGCCTTCCTCTGGAGAAATTCCGGAGGGCATCCAACCTCCGACTGAGACTCCCCCGCACTCGAACAAAGGGAGGGGGGAGAGGCTGCCCTCGTAAAAGCCGCCCCTCGCTTGTTCCGAGCGGCCCTTCTCCCAGGCACGAGGCCGCGCGCAGGTCATTTCGTCTCGCCCCTCCAAATTCATTCAGCTTTCGCTGTTGACCCACCCCTTCGGTTGAACGGCCAGCTCCTTCGGCAGAATGAACCGTGACGAAACCCGGCACGCTCCTTTCAAAAAATCGAAACAGGGGGGGACCCTCCCATATATTAGAGATATTGTTGTGCAGCCGAAGAGGAACCACGGACAACACGAGAAGAAAAACAAGTGCTCTCCTATGTTTTCGGGAAATAAATTGTGTAGACAAGAGGTCCTTTAGGCTCGGAATGTGTGCGGATACGGTGGGGAAAAGCATACACATGTGCAGTGATGTGTTTATGAAGGGGACTGAAAACTTTTCTTCAGTGGCGTGTCCTTCATGTACGCAAGAGAGGCTCTGCGTACCATGATACTTAAAAAATACTTTATTTGTAACAGAAAATAAATCTTACTTCATTTATAACATAAATCTTCTAATTTACCGAAAGCATGGTATCATTTTACACTAGCAGCTCGCGTGCGATCGGATGTACTCGGTGCGTTTCGTGGGGCCTGCAATTGGCTGAGTTACCGGACCTCGCTTGAATGAAAGCAGGAGTGTTTCAAACGAAAATCTTGGCTTTTAATGATAAATGCGTATAGGGTGTATGTACACTGTAGTGCGTAATCGTTATAAGTGAAACTACCATGTGACTTACACACTAGGGTATGGAATCAGTAAGACTGCGTTCGCTGGTGTTTCGGCAGGAAGAGCACGAACATGGATCTTTCTATTGCAGGCAGCAGGCACGGGCGTAGACGGACAAACGTGGGTAATTTGAGATTCATAAATGAGTTTTGTTTTGCGGAACTTTAAGGATAAGAAAAACATTATTAGGCCAGGAAGGCCAACGCCGGACGCTACTCTACTACTTCGAAAACCTGTGTAAGGAAATTTAATAACCAACTTTTTGAAACTAATGAATGGCTTACCGGCCATACGTAGTTTGGGTAAGCAATAAAATACGGCCTTCACCACAAGCCACTGCTTTTCTTACATACACCTAAATAAAATGTAATGAAATTAAAATTCATTGAAGTCCAGTAAGATCCCATCCACTAATTGCAGCAATTGAACCAAGGAAACAACATAGTAGCATACGAGGAAGTAAAAAACAACTGGAAATTCAGGAGTGGTCACTGTATTTTTTGTACTTTTAAATGGGATGGATGTTGTCCAAAACGAAGTAGCAATAATTTGAAAAGTAATTGCAGTAGGGGATTTTTAAGGAATTTCTTTCGTGATTTTCAAATAACTCATTTGTTACACAATTATTTAAACATTTCGAATTATAATTATTTAAATAATAGAAATACACAAAACTTTTTATATCACTGGAAAATCAATAATACTAAAAAAATTGAGCCCCCCCTCCCGTTCCCGAATTTACTGTGAGCTAAATTCTGTAACTATACTTCGGTTTTTCGTTCTTGGCGCACCAAGGTCACGGACGAAAAATGGAGATGGAAGGCTTTCTCCAATAGGGATCTGCTATTCACTACTGCGTTGTGACGTGGAAGCTCCCTATTGGAGAAAGCCTTCCCTCTCCATTTTTCGTCCGTGACTTTGGTGCACCAAACCGGTGGTACCTTGGCATTGGTGAACCAGAATACCTTCCCCATCAGAGGTATACTTTGGTTTGGAAAAACCAAAGTATACCTCTGATGGGGAAGGCATTCTGGTTCATCCAGCAAGTGAAAGCGGACCGGCCGGAACCTGCTGGGTGAGGTATATCCCGCGAGTAATAGTTCGGAGCCTCACTGCCTACCTTCTTGATTCGGGGAAGGCAGGGCGAAAAGGGGTTAGCGTTTTGGCGAGGGGGGGGGGGATCGACGTTTCAATTCGGATACCACCGGGGGGGGAGGGGGCGAAACGAGAAAGGGCGGTTCCACCGTAACGGAATGTGAAGGAGCGGTGGATGCAAACAGGTGGAAGCGACTGCATTTCGGGGTTTGCTTCCCATAACCCTTGGCCAGGGAGGGCTACGTGGAGGCACAGAAATGGAGAGACCCTATTTCGCAAGAGATAATCTCGCTCAAAGAATTGTTCCTTTGTGTCAGATGGATTTTTCGGTGGATCCGATGGATCTGTCGGTTGAGGTAGCTCGACAGCAACTGATGTCACTGCAGTAGGTGCGACCGGGAGGTCCAAGGGTTCGAGGCCTGACGGTGGGAAGATTTTCGACATGAGCTACAAAGCTACGTCGAATTCAGCCGTTGTCTAGAGGAGAATTCAAGCGGCCAACTGTTTTGTTCGGAAGTTTTCCGCAGTTTCTCCGCTCAACACCTGGCGAAACAGTACACTAACAAACGGACCGCGCGCGATCTTTCCTTCCTCTTCCTTGTCCTTGTCCTTTCCTCACCCCTTACTTACACTAACATGCACTACACTACCACACATGCTGGGAGACCAGTCGGGAGCTTAGAGCTTGTCCCGGCTGGGGCGGTGCCTCGCTGGTGGGAGATACCTGGTTGAGGAAAACCCACAAGCCGTCGTATAGGTCGGCGCCGGATCTCTCCGCCAGCAACCTCTCGCGTATATATATATATATATATATATATATATATATATATATATATATATATGTGTGTGTGTGTGTGTGTGTGTGTGTGTTTGTGTAAAGAAAATATATTTTCTTTAATTCAAATATGCCGCTCTTCCAACGCTTAGCGTTTCGTTTTTAAACAGACGAAGTACGATAATAGACAAAAGAATACGGAGAGAAAGTTTATTAGATTGTATTGTATTTAAAATAAGTAAATATAGAAGCGGTAGCAATAAGCATAAATTCTCGTTTCTCTGTTTGCAGGTAAGAGTAAAGTATTATAAATAGTTTTGTGTAATAATGTAATTGATAAAAGGTGAATAAAACTTTTGCTCTGTTTGCAGTGAAACAATTTGGCTTAATACTACACAAACATTATATATATATATATATATATATATATATATATATATATATATATATATATATGTGGGCAACGGCGGCAAAACATGCACTACATTTACGGGACAAACAATCCTTATTTCCCTACTTATATCCCTACTTCCTTGGGGGAGGGGGTGTTGTAACAAGGAATTTCTCACAATGTACATGAAAGTAATCCTTCGAACAATACAAAGGCTTCATGAAAAAAAATGTTTCCCAATCTCCCTTCCCTTGATTTAATGGACATTGTGTTGTGAAGACGGGAATGCTCTTCCATGCTTATTTCTTCCAGTTTTAAATCAGTATTTTGTTGACAATTTCAGTTCCTTAATGGATTAATAAGTATATCGTAATATTGATGATGACGGGAATGAAGTAATGGAGTAAGAAGAAACTGGAGAACTTCGAGAAGTCCTGTAGCAATTTTTTTTCTTCTACACACACCACATGTTGTGAACGAAGTTGAAGCCCAAGTCTCATTGTCAGAAGCATGTGGTTAGCAAGCTGGCTACCCTAACTATCCCCCCAAGATGTAGTAGGAACCAAAATGTGACAACTATTGCAGAACAAGTAGCCAACACTATCCATCACAATAACTACTAATTCTGTGGTCTCGTGTATAAGTTCTTAAGTAAAAAATCTTTGGAGAAAACATTAATTAAGCTATATTCAGCCGATTATACTATACTTCCTAACGCTTTTTCGTCATTAACGAAGCAACATAAATTCGATCGTTTTACTAAAATAAAATGTAGATACTTAACTTGTAAGCGTCAGTACTTAACCCAATTTCGCCAAAGAATTACTTAGGAACTTTCATCCCACGACCACAGAAAGAAGTTGTTTTTTCTGCGGAATAACTAGACCACTTCGGTTCTACATACACAAGAAATCTTCGGTTCTTACATATAGCGAAAGTGAGTAACCCGCACCTTGTTAATAATAGGAATGGGACTGGTTAATAATTGCAGCTAAAGAAAGTACACCCCTGGTAAGCAGCAAAACCTCTTGCCCGTCGATGGCGGAGGCAAATTCCGCTTGCAACCTCATCTGGTGCGTCATCGGCTCGCCCCTTCGAATTGGGGAGCGCACTCATTTATCTTCCCATCGCAGAAGAGAGAGTTCGCGGAAATGTCAACTCATCTAACCGGCGAGTGTTCAGCTTCAGGCGAGGTTTATGCTTTCTTGTTCTAAAGCTCGCGGTTTGTTCACGTTTTAACTGACGTGTACTTTCTGGACAGTTTTTTTTTTTCTGTGCCGACTTTTTTGCCATTGCAGTACGAACATCACGAACACAGTACATCTTTGAAAAAAAAAATTGATAACTTTATTTGTAACTATAGTTAGAAAAAAACAATAATAATAAACGTTATTTTGGGAGTTTAAGGATGTCCTGGAGTGGCGTGACTCGAGCCGAGTTGAACAGAAACACAGGGTCGTACACGTTTCCCGCGAACTATCGATCTCACCCGTAACTAACATTATTTATTCGACGAATACCTGGCCGCTGTCGTACTTTCCACGACACATGTTAAAGAGCCAAAAATATCACGAAAACTTCAATGCAGTCCAAGAATACATTAGTCGCGTTGGCAACGGAAAAGTTTCGCTTTTTCGTATTCTTTGGAAGCAAAGCCACAGAGTGTGATTCCAAACTCACGTGGCCCTGTCCGAGCCTTCAGGGCTGCAAAGGAACGTGGGCTCCGTTTCTCCTCAGATGCCATTAGCTCGAAAATAAACTACAAAAATGAACGCTTTTGACTGAAAAGTTAATTGCGAAAATGTTTGTTAGGCTCCCGTGCAGATAAATATGCCAGGGCCCGGTCGTCATTCACGCAAAGGTCGACGTCATGTCAGATCTGTTTATAGATTTTTGCCAGGCGATGTTTATCTGGACAGCGTTTCCAGATTATGGAAAACATCGCCTTCTTCAACGAACTACGCGTGACCTTCGGCTTCGCTCGATCGCTCCTTTTTATGGAGTGGTTCGGCGAAGTTATGACACAGGAATGTAAGGATCCACCAACTGGATAACTTTGAGCGAAACATTTAGCTACTATATCTTATTAAGCGAGAATGTTTAAAGATGTAAAAACTTGAAAAAAAAATCCATCACGTGCATTCCCATTGATAGACCCTCGAGTCATACCGATCTCCGTCACAGCGCCATGCTTGAGAGTCGAGCCACTCTTGGTTATCGCGTGATCGCAATTCAGCCTTGTGGTATCTCGCAGCCAGATCGACACACAACGGTCGGGCGGAGCGCAGCGGAGCGAAGAGGCTTCGGGGTGGAGGCGCCAGGAGCACAAACAGCGCTGCAGGTCGAATCTCGCGGATTATTATAGAGTGACCTCCCGCGCAATGAAGCTCATTCGAGGTGAGAGGTCCGACAAACTGAATATTCACAACAACAACAGCAATAATAATAATAATAATAATAATAATAATAATAATAATAATAATAATTTGTAATTTATTAACTTGTTTTTGGTTTAGGAGTCCAGATAAGTCAGAGACCTTATCATCTGGTTCCCAGACAAATTCTTACACAATTATTCATATACATTATTCATATAATAATAATAATAATAATAATAATAATAATAATCATAATACGCAGCTCACATTTTGTGCAAAGCATTGTAGAGGCACGGACAGTCTCCAAATCTGTTCCTTAGGACGCTGGTTGCAACCTGGAGTAGATTTTACATTCAACCGACTCATAACATCTTTAGTCGTGTAGTAGAGGAATAATAATAATAATAATTTTAAAAGCTGTTTTACGTAATACTTGCAATAACCTTTGCAATTTTTTCAGCTGTAAATGTAATGAATGTATATAATAATGTTGAACACAGTGGACTCGTTTGTTCGAAATTACGTAAATATTGCTATAAACGTCAGGGAAGACCAGAAAACACAAAGACCTGGAAGTGAAATATCACGCAACATTACTGACAGAATAAGTGTAATGGGTACTAAGCTTACCACGAAATTTGGAAGTAAGCTTTCAATGGTACAGGAACAACAATTATCAATTATCATTGTTGTACACCGCTCAATTTCTTTACAGGTCACTACATCTGAAATTCCTTGGTCGTAAGTTGGGTTCCGAATCCAGAGTAGAAACAACAACTCTTAAAAACTGAGAAAGAATGTAATAATAAAAAGTATTAATTTTTAAATCCTTTTAAAACGTAAATATGTGTATCGATAACCAGAAAAGAAGAATTTTGGCCTACTATTATACTCCATTTATTTAAGTGATATTACGTCCATTATCACTTAAATTATATTACAAGTAATTTGCTAAGAAGCTAATTACAAATGTGTCTCTTAACAAAATGCAATCTGAAAGTCCAGGAACATTAAAGTATAATCCTAATGAAAATGAGATTTGGGATGTTATTGGAAAAACAGTTGAAAAGAGGACCGCTAAAAAAAGACGGAACAGGTTACAGTCCTCATCCCTGGAAGAGCAGATAAGAAGAAAAAGAAGAGGAAAAAGAAGAAGAAAATGAAAAACATGCAAAAAGAAGAAAAGAATAAAGAAGAAGAAACAAACAGAAGATAAAAAAGAAAGAAAAAAGTGCTATTTTGCTAGGCCACCATTCCATCGCAATTATTCACCCATTTTCATTGAGTATTTCTTCCGTCCCCAGACGCGTGCATGTGCGGGAGGGGGGGGGGCCGCCGCAGGTGGAGCGCCCTGACAGTGCGTGACCTGCGAGCAATATCCCCAAGACGCGCGGCCGTCAGGATCCAGCGACTGCGATTGCGTGCGCACGAGAAACGGCACGTACGCCCCTCCCCAAGGGGTCACGGCCGGCGCGGGCGACGGCGCGCACTGGCGCGAACGCGGACGGAAGGCACACAAACAAACAACAAACAAACAAATAAATGGATAGGCGAGATCTCTAAGCCAGTAGCGGTCTTGGACCAAAGGATCGCGGGTTCGAGTCCCGCCTCGGGCATAGGAGTGCTGTGTGTGCCCCTGTATGTTTGGGTGGATCTATTTCATCATTCATCATTATCATCATTTCATCCCATCCTCCAGGGCTAACATCTCCGGGGTATAAAAAGGGCGTGACGGGCCGGGCCGAGGTGGGCCGAGGTGGGGAGGGCCGGTATGGGGCGGGGCGTGAGGGGGCGTGAGGAGGCGTGAGGGGCCCGGGTGGCGGGAGGGGGCGGGAGGGGGGCGGGAGGGGGCGGGAGGGGGCGGGAGGGGGCGGGAGGGGGCGGGAGGGGCGGGAGGGGGTGGCAAGGGGCAAAGCGGGTGGGGCGGGGCGGGAGGGGCGGGGCGGGAGGGGGCGGGGCGGGAGGGGCGGGGCGGGGCGGGACAGGGCACGGCGGGGCCGGAGGGGGCGTGGCGGGACGGGACGCATTGACACCGGGTCACCAGGGCTCGGTCCGTGCCGCACAAAGCAGACGCCGCCCCGCAACGTTTCCATTATGGATTTGCATTGCAGGCGTCCCTCAAGGATGCGCCGCGAGGTGTCTGCATGCAATGCTCAGCAGCAGGTGCTTTCCTTTTCATTACTCTAAAGCTGTCACCAACTGTTCCTCCGCGAAGTGATTTGTCACAGATTCAATGATTGCGGGTAAACACATTTAACCAATTATATCAGTATCAGGTCAATAATCGGTATCAGGTCAGTAATTATATCAGTATATAGGTCAAATCAGTACCCAATAAACTTTTAAAATATCTTCTGGGTAGATTTTCAGACTTTGTTTTCAATGAAACCTATTTGCAGAATGTTTCACATCTGAGAACACAATATTAGCTACATCCCTAAGAACCTTTAAGTCAGAAATATCCAAATATAAGTACCAATGAATTTATAGAATACTGAAGGAATTTTCTTCAAGAGGGTATCATATCTCACTCAAGTTCCCTCAGACTAATATTTGAACATGGTCGCGAAAATATTTGTCCTTCGTACATCATATGGAAGTTTTACGGACTGTTGAAAAGATAATATTTAGGTCTGTAGACCCTAATCGCGAAGGATGGGAAATTTCATATCACCCATTGATTTCAACCGAGTCACTCGCATGTGCTGAGCTTCGACGCCACAACAGAAATACATCTTTATCTTAGCTATTAACGAGCCATCGTGAGTATCTTTGAAATCCAAAGCAAAATGCTAGTGAAGAAAGCGAGAACACTAAAGTTTTCCGTTTCCTCTTTTACTATTAATTTCAATGCACTTCATTTACAACCCATTAATCATTTAATCATCTCATCAAATACTAATGATTAACAGAATCATTTTGTGCATGATTCATTTGAATTAATGGGTTTTAATAAATAATGGCAAATGCACAACTAGGACCACGTATTTCAAAGATGTGTTAACAATTAAATCATTCATGCTATTGAAACAAGTCTAATGTAATTCACGTGAAAAATACGTTATTCATTGTCATTAAGTACTCTGGATTATCATATTTGAGTTACTGAATAGAGAAGCTTTAGAGAGAATGTACTGCATATACAAGGAACTTGGCAAGTGTTGCCATCTGAATCAACATTGTAATAATATTAGTTTTTGCTCTTCGAAATATGTTCATTTGCATGTGCATATAAGAAAATTCTTGGTTACCTCTATGATGAGACCTTCACTGCTAAGTTTTGTGCTTGACAAAATAAAATTCTTGTAGCAGAAGAGGTGAATAGAGGCAATTAATATGTGCCAGCAGAGGAGGTGCCATGTAATCGACATAGAAAAAACGAAACTAAAAAACCACAAAAATTAAAACTCATTTCAAAGAATCAAATTCAAGGCACTTTTCCTCATTCGTACATCTCAGACATCGTATGCTAAAGTTGGTTCTCCCGATAAGATATTGCGACATGACGAGAACATGAAGAAAACGTGGTAAAAGTACGTAGTGCTTGTATCTTTGATTCCGGCGTAAAAGCTGCTAAATGTTAAAAATAAAATAAGCGTAGAACTGGAATCCCTAACCACTCTCTACATTTGTGTATAATCCCTCAGATAAGTTAAATTCCTAGCGCGGAGCAACGGACGAAAGTGTACGATACAAAATTACGTACATTTCTTATAATCGTAAATTCTAGCAAGATGTCAAGAGTCTTGTGCATTGAAGATTATACTGCGATTTTCCGGAGCTTATATTTCGCTAAAGTGACAGTCACTATGGTGACGTTCTAAGCTCCGGATTGGATGAAACCATCAACAGCTGATTCCTGTCAAGGGCAAAGTTACGAAAATCGCAGTGTAGTTTAGGTATTCACATGGTGGCAATATATTTTGCTCTCCCGCAAAATTTAGTTTTCAAGAGTTATCCCCTTATTCAAGGGGTCAAAGTTACAAATTTGACTATCACCAGCCAAAGAAAGTATACACTTTCGAGATTTTCCACGGCTTGAGTGACAAGTTTCTTCCTCGAAGTATCCTACCAGTCATCGCAGAAACTTGCCTTCTCCCTGCGTGTTCGCTCCTTCCGTGACCGGTTCGCACAACTGCCGAATAAAACTCAGAAACGAAGAAACGAGTTTGAAGTTCGACGGGGAGGAAGTAGGTGTATAATTGGCTGCTACTGTCCATCAATGTCGGATTTTTATTGTTTTTCCCTTGCTCGTTTTTGTTCTCCTTTCCGTACATTCGCTGAAATGAGAGCAACGTTGTGGAATAAAGCTCGCGACTTCTTCCTTGGAGCGATCTTGAACTTTCGACTGCAATGCAGATAACTAAGATGACATGTTTTTATCCCTGAGTCATCAGTTTCTTATCGCTTGCTTCTTATTTAACTCTTCCGCAATGTTTTATCATGGCGTTATTCTGACTCAGTGGGATATTAATAGAAAATAAAGTAAACTTTTTGCACTGTACCTATTCCGAACGATATGGATTCAAGGCAAAACGAATTATTTCTCACACAATGGTCAAATTAAAGAATTGGACCAGCGTTGAGTCACAGGCACAATTCCTCTCACAAGAAACAGCAAAAAACACGACTTGAAAAACTGGCAAGTGTTTGTTTACATTCTCGAGAACTCTTAATTCTCAACATGATCAATGCTAATAGAAGCATAATGTCACGACCTACATTCATTGCTACTGACAAAAGGATATATTCTGACATCCCTGTAACATTCCCTTCTCTTATTCTCTGATAATTTACGGCCGTGGCATTGGTTCATGAACCAATAATTTTCACAAAAGAATTTGAACTGTACATGAAGAACGGTGGACTTGTTTCTATGGAATCTCAAACTTATTACTAGTGGTGGTGTATCACACACGCTTTCTCTTATTACTTGTAACGAATACATAATATTATAATTTTGCGAATTGTATACTTCTAGATCTTTAGTATGTCGTGAAACATCCTTCAACTTAACAACCAAGGTATATTCGAATTTTTGAAAAATTGTAGACGAGATTATTTAAAAATTTAATTTTGAGAGCAGATAACATTAACAAAAATACCCATACCTTTAATTTCAAAAATTGGTTAACTTTGGCAAATTTAAAAAATTCAGAGGTTTTCACTGAAAATTAGAGATGGGCAATTTTTATAGAAGCAGTCTGCTCCGCGCAAAATTCGGTTTGATTGATTGATTGTTCGTGATTCCGGGCGCGTCAACTACAATGTCATTAGTCTCGTAAGTATAGTGTGTGTTTTTCCTCGGGAGGTGGCAGTGATCTTTTCCCCGATGGATATCGAGATCCGGCGGCGATCTACCGTCGATCGATCTAGCGGGGTTTCCCCCATCCAGGTATCTCCCACCAACGGGGCAGCGCCCCAGCCGGGACAAGTTGTAAGCTCCCCAATGGTCTCCCGGCATGTGTGGTAGTGTAGTGCATGTTAGTGTAAGTGTGTGTGTAAGAGAAGAGGACAGGACAAGGAAGAGGATGGAAAGATCGCGCGCGGTACGTGGCCCGTTTGTTGGGGTATTGCTCCGATATTCGCCTGGTGTTGATCGGGGAAACCACGGAAAACTTCCGATCAGAGCAGCCGGCCGCTAGAATTCTCCTCCAGACAGCGACTGAATTCGACCTAGCTGACACGCTAGTGTCAGGTCTCGAACCTAGGACCTCCCGGTCAGAGGGACTGCAGTGACCTCAGCTGATGCACTGAGCCATCTCTCCCGGTCAAAATTTGGAGAAACTTTTGAGAAAATTTAGAATATGTCATAGGTATAACACCCCCAAAAAATTACAAAATCCGTTTCAAATTCGAAGTAAACATCAGACAGATATGTTGAAATATATCAATTTTTGGAGAAAATCCTGTGAGCGGATTAGGCGCTAGTGTTGTTCACAGAGAGATGATAGACTGTCTGTCTTATCTGTTAACACTAGCGGTAGACAGATGGACACATGTCATGTTTAAGAACGTACACGAAAATCTATTTACTAAAAATGAAATAATTTTGTTTCTCACTATTCTCAATAACTATTTTAATGCAATATATTTTATATTCTCTCTCTGCTTTTGCGAGATAAATATCATGACGCAACTATTAGAACATCAATTTCAGACGTCTTCGAGCAACGCGCCTAGTAAATGTGCTGCCAAAAATATCATTTATCAATGTCGTATTCCGTAAGCGAGATAAAGCAAAACGAAATCAACCTGTGACCTTTTCAAGTAAAGTATGATTAGATTTTACAAGTCACTGACATTTCGAAGGTTAAAGATTTAGCAACATATTCTGAGAAATTTCTGTTTATTGCCCAGAACAAATAGAATTCAACAGGAACAAATTAAATATTGACCAGGATTTTAATTTGATGCAAGTTAAGGTAATATTTTAGTAATTCTCCTTATAATAACACACGTGACGAATAAACCTCAGAAGCGACCAATACATATTTGTACTACAATTAACATAAGTATAGTTGCTGAGAACTTTAATGAATATGAATATTTTTATCACACTTAGAGATTCTTCTTATTTTTTTTAAAGTATACGAGGGCAACTGTCTTCAACAAGATGCTGAGGAGCCCGCACTCCTCAACAGTGTGAAATTTCTACTCACTCAACCCACAAACCCTTTACGTACCTCACTTTTTCCACCCTGGAACGGCAAATTATGCATTACCTTCAGGGTGGTACCAGTTATAGCACTTTCAGGTACTATTCAGGTTCTGCTTTCGATGCGGTTTCTCTCGTCTTCTTCCCCTCTCTTGAGAATGGCGGTGATATCTCTCTCTATTGCTGTCCACTTCTCCTTGTTACAGAACATCAGCGTCACCATGGTTCATGGTGTGACATTACACCCGATCAATATCATATGATTCCTTAGCGTGTTCCATCACGGGCAGTGGAATAGCGTAGTATGTTCGGCGTCGTCTAGTTCATGGCTGAAGTAGAAGCATACCGCGTCTTCTGTCTTTCTGAATCTCTACCAGATGTGCATTAAAACATCCATGCCCTGTGAATGCCTGGGTTAAATGGTACGTCACGGACCTATGTTTGCGGCCAATCCATTTGGGTATGTTTAGGATGAGCCTAGGAGTCCATGTGCCGGTCTCCTCTCCGTCTCAGCGCTTCTGCCTGAGGTGCTCCACGTTTTCTTTTGGCTTTTTAATTGTGCTATCCCTATCTTGGTGAATTCGCCGTCTGTTGCCTTCCTGCTCGTGAGAGCAGACGTTAACTTATCTTCTTTCTAGAGCAAGCAGGTCAGAGCAAGCAGGGAGGGACGTTCGCCGGCACAAGAACAGCACTTCCGGATTTAGTTCTGTACGCCGAAGTTATGCTCAGGGCTGCCTTCTTTTGGACAGGAGGCATTTTCCTTCTCAAATTACTGTTTGGAGGGATTCTGCCCTGAACGAAGCTGCATAGAGCATTTTCGAGTGCATCAACGCCAGAGCCCAGCAACAATGAATCCAGGTGGATTGGGAATTGCAATTATCTGAAACACCATATTGTGCTGCAGGGGAATTGCATTTAACTACGGCGCCATATAATGGAGAATTACATGAATGCGAACAGCAGACAGATAGACAGGTAGATAGATAGAAAGACAAACAGACAGATATATAGACAGATAGAGAGATAGACAGGTAGATTGGATGTTAGTGTATCCGAGATCGATAAACGCCAACACGGTTTGACCGATCACCATTTTTGTAACTCTCCATTAGATGGCGCCGCAGTTAAATGCAATTCCTCTGCAGCACAAGATGGCGTTTCAGTTAAACGCAATTCCCACTCCATCAGTGGAGGCTTCATCGCTGCTGGGCGTTGCCGTGTGTCGCGTGGCGGGTCAAATAGGACAAGACGAGCGGGGAGGGGAAGGGTGCGGGAATTAGACGGGACGAAACTAATGCTGTGATAGGAGACACCAGATGTCAGTTGTCGGTGCATATTTGGATATTGACCCCTTGATCATCATCGACCCCCCGGGGAGGGGGCAGGGGAAAGTCGATACCGACCCCGTTGGGAAACCCTGGTGTAGAACACGAATGCTCCAGATGCCAACTGTGGATACTATTAAGTCCCCCCCCCTTCAGAAGCATGGATCAAGGACTTATTTCCCTTTACAAATCTCCGATTCAATTGACGGCCGTCTGGAGAAAGAAAGCCTGAAGACGGGCAGCCATCTTGCCAATAACCCCACGATGAGTCCCTCCGAGGGCCCACGACGTTCCCTTTAATGCTGCTTGAAGTTCATAGTGTAACGTCATTGTACTTGGCTCGACCGACAGGCACTCCCCCCCCCCGTCGTGCAGGGGTCGGGCTGGCGGCATCCGGACCTCTCAAGTCGTGCAGTGGGAGGGGTTGTCTCCTGGTGCCGGGCGGCGGCCGGACCTCGGTCTCGGCAGGGTGCAAGCCGGGGGCGTGTCTGGGAAGGCGGCTGTCTGTTCGCACAAGGGATGATGTGTGACGACAGAACTCGGCCTGCAGATGGCGGCAGGCCCCATGTGCAGCCGGTCAAAATCTCACTAATGAGAACAGGTGGGCCGCGGGTCACGTGGGAGGTCAGTCACGTGACCTTTCACAAAAGAGGCCAGCGAAGGAAACCGTCAAGCGTTCGAGTCCTAAGCCGAATCGAGGTGTGGATGCACCACACTTGCGCCCAGGGCGGTGCGGAGACGAGCGAGGCGCGTGAGGGCAATCCATGTGATGGAACGCCGTTGGAATCAATCATTTATAAGGTCGTATTAACTTAATGCACTACTATAAACAAACATGCAAATGAGGAATTGAAATAAATAAAAGGGCAAAATGATCATTTATCTTTCATTTTATGTAGTAACTCCATTTACATTTTCCTGAATATTTCAACGACAAAGGTTTTTCAGAATTTTTCAGTATTTCAGAATATTTCACAAAGAAAATTCAGTAAGTTTCGTTTTCTAACATTGTCTCACATAAAAACAATTTATTGAAAATGCTTCAAAGCCAATCAACACACAACCAACCACACAACACAACTTTAAAAAATTACGAAATTTAAGATGTTTGTATTGGTTTCACAAAAATAAATATTTTTAAATGAATTATTACATATAAAATTTTGAAAATCTCTCAGACAAAAGCTAAAGAATGTGTTGAAAGAATATTATTATTATTATTATTTGAGAAAATGTTATTTTAAGTTAATGTGTTACAATGCCTTAATTTGTTTTGTAGATTTTAAATATGTCAGTGTTACCATGCTTTGTTATTGTTTCTGTGTGGTATCTGTGTGAAACCTTAATTTGAGAACAGAATAACCACAATAATAATAATAATAATAATAATAATAATAATATTAATAATAAACGAACGGTGAGACATTAGAGAATAATTGTCATTTTGAGATATTGCAATAAATAGAAAGTAAATCAGCTCTAGAGCCTATCAGAAAAAATTACCTGGCTACGCCACTGGTCATAGCATAAAGAAAACTACGGTTCCAGGAAGAACTCGCTGTGATTGTAACTCGCCGTAATTTAATTTTAAAGGAAATGGATTTAAGTTTGCTACTTTGATGATAGATTTTAAGACTGAAAAGGTGATATGTTGTCAGATGAAAGTGACATTATTTTTATAGAAACATTCATTTTAATGTATATTCTTAAAAATAACAGTAAAAGTGTTCCTGTTAATCAACAACACTGTGTATCAAGATATATGAGAAATAATGAATATTGGGCCAGATGTTATTTGACTACGACCCTGAAGGTCGAAGTATCAATTACGATACAGCTATTATATCTAAATTGATGACTGGTGCGGTGAGTGGAAAACACCGATATGAAGATAGTATACTGACTCGTTATCGTTCTTATGCTAACCTCAGAAATCTAATCGCGTGTAAACAGTGATATCCCTTGCAGTCTTTTGGCAACACAGCTGTTTCAGTACTTTCACAAATTAACCTTGCTCGACCAACATGAGACATTTGGAGTAAAACAATATAGAGATCAACGACAAATTACATGCTCATCCTACGTTTTCAAAATACTGCATACAATATGAAAAAGAAACGAATTAGTGTTTAGGTGCATTGTTTTAAAAATATTCATATAACATCGTATTAAATGAGGACTGTTCATAACAACCTGTCGTTGTGAGTCACACATGTGTTACACATCACTGACATATACTGTATCACTGATATCACTGTTTCTGATACGCATTGTATTTTCAAGGTAGTTTTGGATTTGAGATGGGGGAAAAACCTGTACATATACTAGGTAGCTACATCACATGAATACTGAATGAATGTTAAATCTTTCACGTGTATGAGAGTAGCAAATTGCAGTTTGAGACTAATCAAAATCATGTGTCGTCACTGCACAAGAATAGTGAAACAGCATTGGATAATTTTATAGGAGCAAAAGTTTCTCATCAACGTAGCTGTTCATATCGCGGCCAAAATCAACGAGTTTTATTCTGAACACCGGCTATCTTCTGAACTACATTTATTTATGTTTACGAGTAAAAATATACTTTTCAGTACTACTGGAAGGAAACTAGTACTTACCTTCACTATTTACTGATTGAAGAGTCCTACTTCGCGTTTCGCATACGACAAAATAGACTTGCCGCAAAGAACTCGTGGCTATATAAAACAAGTGAGAACTCCAAAGTGAACAAAACATGCGGCGACATGAATTATCATGGCTGCCGCTTCACATATTGAGAATGATCCCAAGTTTATGTACTTGTAACGTAAGACTTCGGATTGCGAGGAACTTGGTTTGAGAGTGTTTTGCAAGATCAACAATTTGGACGACATTTTAACTGCGTGTGTGTATGTGTGTGTGTGTGTGTGTGTATATATATATATATATATATATATATATATATATATATATAAAAATATTTATATATGCATACATACACACATACATACTCCCCTCTGGTGGCTCGTTGGTTAGCGTGCTCTCCTGGGTTCGATTCCCGGCCGAGGCAAATTATACCTGTGCGCTTTCCTTTCAAATGTTCTAGTATCTATTTGTGTGACGATGAGAAAGCCCACACTAAGGTTAAGAAGGCCAGTACATATGGTAAAGTGATGTCTTCGTGGTAACCACACGAACCCCTCACCGACCATGGCCGAGAGGCTGGGTCACCGCTGGTCGGCCAAGGCCCGTAGCGGGCGGACGAGCCAAAGGGCAGAACATATATGAACCGCTAAGAGCGAAAGTGATGCAAGACAAATTTTGGAAGATTTGAGTTAGAGGCACTGGTAGATGGTTCGAAGATTGTTCCATCGCGGGCTAAAATGCTGCGAGTCCAACTTCAATATATCTTAGCTAGAGGCCAGGACAATGCAGAAGTAGACAACAAGTTGCTCATACCGCTGCATGCAATTGTGGTGTTAAATCACACGTGGGACGAGACTAATAGCTTCTTGTTTATCTGCACCCATCACAGAAGAAGCATTAAAAAAATTACTTTTAGGGATACGTGCACAGGTGAAAATCACGCAACTATAAAATTGCTCTCACTTGGTTGAAAATCGTGACAAAGCCCTATTTTTTTCACTATTTTCTATCACATTACCATATTAGACAAAAATTATGCAGGCCAATTACTTGAATGCAAGTCATAGTTTTCAGAAACTGTGTGTGCAAAAGTGGTGAAAGTCAACAAAGTAGTTAATTACTTAACTATTAAGCAATGTTTCAGTCCAAAATATCTGTAAGTTAAAAAAATGTCTCCTTAACACGTTCATAACATTTTAGGTTATTTATTTCTAAGCATTACAGTTTTACAGCGTTTTTCGTTTATAGGTCATTTGCCGGAAGTATATTTTTTTAGTTTCACCACTTTTAATATATATCAATCAATGTGTGTGTGTGTGTATATATATATATATATATATATATATATATATATGTATATATACGCACGCGCACGCCCACGCCCACGCGCGCGCACACGCCACCCCCACACACGCGCCCACACACACGTGCCCACACACACACGTGCCCACACACATACACGCCCACACACACACGTGCCCACACACACACACGCCCAGACACATACACGCCCACACACATACACGCCCACACACATACACGCCCACACACATACACGCCCACACACATACACGTCCACACACACACACGTCCACACACACACGCGTCCACACACACACACGTCCACACACACACACGTCCACACACACACACGTCCACACACACGCGCCCACACACACACACGCGCCCACACACACACACGCGCCCACACACACACGCACACACACACGCACACACACACACACACGCACACACACACACACACATACACGCCCACACACATACACGCCCACACACACACGTCCACACACACACACGTCCACACACACACGCGTCCACACACACACGCGTCCACACACACACACGTCCACACACACGCGCCCACACACACACACGCGCCCACACACACACGCACACACACACGCACACACATACACGCCCACACACATACACGCCCACACACATACACGCCCACACACACACGTCCACACACACACACACGTCCACACACACACGCGTCCACACACACACACGTCCACACACACACACGTCCACACACACGCGCCCACACACACACACGCGCCCACACACACACGCACACACACACGCACACACACACGCACACATACATGCACACACACACACACCCACCTCGGCTGGCTCGTTAGTTAGCGTGCTCTCTTTCCACGGCGCAATCCTGGGTTCGATTCCCGGCCGAGGCAAATTATAACTGTACGCATTCTTTACAAATGTTCCAGTATTTCTGTGACGATGAACGAAAACCCACACTAAGTTGAAGAAGACCAGTAGATACGGTAATCATCAGAAACGGAAAATATTAATTACAAAATATTAATTTTACTACTTTTGCTCTCAACGGCTCACATTAGCGATGCTTTGCATTACGAGTAGGACTGGTTAGCCTCCATTCCATTTTCCTCCCCTGCAGAGTACAGCGCTTTTCTCGCATTCCCGTTTTGTACTAGTTAGATAAACTTTGGTCAACGCACGCGAGAAAAGTAGACAGACTCGTCAGAGGTGGAAGAGAAAAAGACAGAGACAGAAGAATCTTTAACTTCAAATAAGATTAAGCTGATGTGCAACATTTTCTAGAAAAACACCACCTAAACCAGGCTGCACAAGTGCGAGTAATGCATATTTTCAATGACGATGTAATGTCACATTTACGTGACGTCCTGAGAAGAAAATTAAAGCTCTTGAGTAGATTTTTAGTTAAAGTGGCACGAAACTAATCCAGTGAGCCACTAGGTGACAGTGATTCTATACAATAAACACATCTTTTCATCTGAACTCTATCGTCTGACTAAATGTAAGGTAAAGCAAGGTATTTTTATTACATGAGGCCCAGTGCATTTTGTATTAATCCTTCTGTATGAATCAACAGCTTTGTAATGAGAAAGAATCATCTGCATTTCAATTATTTCTTATGGGAAATTAACTTCGATACACGAGTGTTTTGGATTACTAACACTTTTCTAGAACTGATTATCTTCGCAATCCAAGGTTCTCTTGTAATTTTTCATCAATTTGTGTTAAAAATAATTTAAGCTAATCTTAACAACGTGTCTTTGCCATATTCATTTCGCCATACCATCAACATTTCATTCAAACCTTGAACACTAACATTCTGTACTAGTTTTGTAAATAAATGGAACATATATAATTGATGTTACTTCTTCACTAGGCTCAAAATGAGTCCCTTTTTCTTGTGCATCTACTATATGCTCTCACGCATTAAATTCAGTAGTTTCAAAAAACTTTTCTTGTTTGAAGAATGCCATTCACTTAGCCCTTCCAGTGCTTCAATGAAGAAAACTTCGAAAAGGAGACAAGCAAAGGAAGATAACTGCGAACATACATGTCTGATTCACAAAACCAATATTCACAATCAGCGTTCAGATTGGGGGCATCCTTATTCTGTGATACATTTACCGTACGAATAAATTAAATGGGGAAATATGTGCGAACGTATTGAATAGACAATGTCCAGTTGACAAACACAGCGAAACCTAGCATTGGAATACAATCTCAATTAGCCACGGGTTCACACACACCATTTGAATGTAGCCTTTTCCCTCAAGAAACTATAAAACATAAGACTTGCCAGTTCCAATCATATTTTTATGTATGAAGCGTAAATGAAATGTTAAAAACATTGATGCATGAACGAGCAAAGCTTTCTGCATACATCAGTCTGGATCGTGGACGATCACATTTTTCCTTCTGTACAAAATGAAAGAGAAATCGTTCTCGCTCAAACGAGAAGGAAATAAGACTGCAGTGAAGTTCAAAGGCCAATTTCACCTTCGTTAAATGACAGTTTTGGGGTCGTGTACACTACCCATTCATTCATCTAATACGACAGGAGTAGGGGAATTATGACCGACGCAAGAGCCAGCATCTCCGGCCATCTCCTCTCAAACGAGACGCATCCCACCATTACGAACCGTCAAGCCGCACTCCAACGACATAAAACCATTCAGCAACGAGGTACCTTCTTCCAGTAGCAGGCTCACTGTAATGGTATCAAAAGACTGGTCTCGCAGAGGTGGAAAAAAAAAAAATCACCAACCTGTAACTAACAACGAAGTGTAATCGAAAATGGGTGTGCAAGTTACAGGTCCGCTGTGGACGCAAAGGGGCATCGACGGCGGCTGAAAGCGTCTGTAATTACGGGCGGGGGCTCGAAAGGCCCCGTGCGCCCCCGCCCCAGCGCACTCTGGGAGGTCGGCCGCGCTCCGCTCGCCCGTTCGGGCTCGCAACCAATACACGGGGTCCCCAAAACAGAGTGACATAGTGAAAGGGAAAACGTCGGAGGATTGAAATAATATCGGCGTATTCAAATTGAAAATAAATCGGAGTAATTTTACCAAAACATCGACATATTGAGGGGAAATATATCGGTATGTTGATACCAAATATAACCGTGTATTTTAAATATATCCAGATTTCGATACCGAAATTCGCTTTTCTTAGAGAAAAATTGTAATGTATATTATTTTTTTAATTAAATAAATAAATTAGAGCGTTTTTAATTTGTAAGGGAATCAGTAAAATGCATTCCAATTTCCATTATTAAATTAAAGGCCCCTGAAAATTATTACAATTACATTACGTTTATTATTTAATATTATAATTTTATAATATTTTCTTCTATCTATTTTCTAACAGATTCAAACAATATAAGATCATTGATAAATACATATTTACATGTAAGCATCATAACAATTTACTAACAGTATCAATATAATCATAGCTTCTTGAAAGCAATTTTTCCATCAACAGTTGAAAAATTTTAAAAAGAAATATAAGCATTACGTACCTTTAAACTAAGACGCCCCTACCCCGATGTAACGTAGCATAACGTGGCCTCAAACCCCCTTCTTTACCGTTACGTAATTAATGAACGATCCCTAAATGGTTGAATGTAAAATTAATTGAATTTATTAACCGAATAATAAAAAATTATTATACTTATTGTAGATTTGTATTCATTCACTACTAAAATATGACATGTGTGTATAAAAAAAGGCCAAAGGAAAAGGGGGCGCCGAAATGCATTTGTCTCCCCCCCTCTCGGTTTAGGTCGCGGAATGTTACTGTAACGATCTTATTATTTAACCGTTTAACTTTACGTGACCGCGACTGTAGAGTGCAATGGGAAATTCAATGGTTGGCTGTAACAAGGACAATGCCGTACTCTCGATTTCTTTTTCTCCCTCGAATCGGCCCCTATGAACCACGCGAACGTGCGTTTATGCACGGAAGACATTGTTTGGGGGGATCAGCATTTCTGCTGAGTCCATTTTTACACCCCAGGGTTGTTAGCTGTGGGGGTATGGAAGATGAATTGATGATGATTATGAGAGCTGACAAGACGACACACACATACAACACAAATACACCCACGTCCGAGGAGGGATTCGAACCCGCAACCCGCGGCACGGGATCACCACGGCACTACTGTCTTAGCGATCTCGGCCACGGGACCGACACCATACTCTCAATTATGCAAGTATCGATATTTTTTTCTTTAATAATAACAGAACGGGTGTCAATACTGACGATTCAATAATATTATGGCCATGTTACCAAAAGCGCAGTTTCGATAAAACTATGCCAAGGTAAAAGCACTAGTAGTGGCCGTAGACACTTTTTTGTAGTTTTCCTAAACTTCAGGGAAAACAGCACTAAGTTCGTAGTGTGAATCTCAATTAGCTCAACTATTTAAAACTTCTTAAAAAAGCCAATTTTCACTTTGTTCTACTTTTTGATCATTTACTTCCAAAATTCGATTTTGTTTCTATAGTGGCCTCTTAATAATCGCACAATTTTGGCAATGGTAAGAAACATGGCTCAGCAATTGATATTCTACCCTAGAAACATTACATTCTCAAAACTACGAGTTGAAGTGACACTATTGCAATGCCAATATTAATAAGATGTCTTCAATTTAAAACTGCGACGGAACAAGTGAGAAATGTGAACGAGAATATTCCACACGTGCATACAATGAGGTATGCTATATCTGTGTGAAATGTGAAAATTACAATTCTGATCACAAATAAAGCAGAAAGTCCAGATATAGAATACCACGTTACTCAAGTAGCAGATATTTTTCACGAGGGCTTCGGTTTTCTTCCTCATTGACTCAGCACCAAATTACAGCTGGTAAGCAACTTTACATCGTGCAACATCTACAGTGTGCAAAAGGCCTCTTTCTGGGAAAAGTACTGGATCTGAAGTAGGCGATTTCAAGCCAACATTGCAAACTCGAAGAAAAAAAAACTGCCTAAGCAATAGGATCACAAAAGTTTTAGAGATACCAAAGCTTTAAAATATTAAGAACTGGTTTGGCTTCAGAAATGCTAGCACTGTATTACAATTGCACTTTCAATGGAAAATAATGTCACTTACAATCTCCATACAGAGAAAATAACTTCCTTTCGTTACCGATTTTTTCGAAATGCTTATTAATAAATTTGACCCATCCCCTCCCACGCGTAAGCACGCACACGTGTCAACTCTACCTCGAACACACACACACACACATACACACACACTCGGCAGAAAGTTCGCCGGGGCCAACGGTGAAACATCCGTCGCTCACATTTCAACGGTCCACACCGCGCAAAGAAGTTGATAGCCTGGAATGCGATGCGTCGAGTGTTCCATCCCCTGTGCGAGCGAAACCCAATCATTGGGGTCGAAGTGTAGGCGCCCGCGGGTCGAAACGCTGACCTCCGGATGCAGCCTGCCCCACGGCGCTGCCCTGGCTGGCCTTCCAACGCGACGCTTCCGAGAACGGAAGTTCCCTTCGTGGCACGGAAAGAGGATCCTCTTGGGAAACATTCTCATCGTTCAATTCTCCTCCTACACATTTCTACTTCTGTGACATTATTCATAGA
The DNA here is from genome assembly GCA_031308135.1 of Acheta domesticus. Taxonomy (NCBI): domain Eukaryota; kingdom Metazoa; phylum Arthropoda; class Insecta; order Orthoptera; family Gryllidae; genus Acheta; species Acheta domesticus. Next base: position 177,691,920 of record JAHLJT010002406.1, on the reverse strand, counting down.
AACACAGGGTTGGACATTTCATATTAATACGGTTTTAAACATTTTACGTGACCGTGAAAATTTATTCTAGACAGAAAAATTGTAGCAACTTCCCTCCTCCTACTTTATGCCTATAAAAATATCCAAACACTATTCAATATCCGAAAATATCCAAACACATTTAATATTTCCGACGAACAATAGTGAATCATTCAGTTCCGTATTATTCATAATATTTTAATTATTGGATAAATTTTATTGTCTTCATTTTTCAAACGGAACTAATACACACAGTCCAACTTCGATAACACCAGGGGCGGATTCAACCGATCATTTGGCGTGAGGGACATAGATTTTTGTTAAATAATAAATAAATAAATAAATGTCTTTATTGGTGGCGAAGCTCAGGCCATTTAGCCTGACCACTTTCAAAAAATTTTTATTACAATTTATTTTATGATGAAAAGGAGATCATTCAATGAGAGATACGTACGCAATTTAGATAAAGGGTTTCTCACATAGGAGACAGGAGTAAAAGCGAGGGAGGAGGAAGTTGAGAGAACAGGAAACGCACTCACAACATTTGTGTGATTAAATTTATTAATTTCACGTTATCGGTATTAAAAACGGGAGGTATTAAAAAATGAGTCACAAATATATCAGACTGAACACTACGAGATTTTACTTAAATTTAGAGAAATTATTTTTTGACTCGTAAGTTAGGTAAAGAAGAAAATTAGAAGGAACTTGTTTAAAACAGTGACATGTTAATAAGTACTACCAATTGTTTAAGAGAGCGTTTGAAGAAGCTAAAATTACGTACGTATTTTTTGAATTACCCCTAAAAAACAGAAAGCTAGGAAAACGCGTCAGCATACAAGCAAAAAAACATCAAGTAAAGAGTTCAAGTCTTGAGAGAAAGGGAAAACAAACCTATTCTGTTATTAAGTTAGGTAAATAAAAAATAAGAAAAAAGAAATAAACGTGGATACGATCAATTCAAATCTAGGAAAAGTTTAGAATTTAAAATTTTCCGCAAACTAAAAAAGTACCAAGTGTTTACAAATTGGAATATTCCCAAGACTTGAAAAGCGGACCCAACATCTCTCACCCACAGAATAATAAACACATTTGTTATTATATTGTAGTGTAAAATTTACACTGTAAATGATACTATACAATATCTCTAGGCTATCTCATGGCCCCCATACCCCCCCGCCTGGATCCGCCACTGGAAAACAAGAACGTTGATATCTAGAGACCGGAGAAATGTGTAGTTTGACAGCCAAAATATGTACATAATTATGTAACAAAAACAATAAGAATACGTAATAAATACATAAAATCGGATATAAGATGTAATATAAAAATACTTTAATTATAAACCCATTCAGAAAATACGAAACTCCTTTTATAAACAAATTTCTAAGCAAATTTTAAAAATAATACCAACGTTATTAAAATCATTTGGAAAGAACAAATTGTTGTACACTTTGCACCATACATTTTTTCCGTCAGTAGTACAAGTTTAATCTATTGTCACCCAGGATCGAAGTTCAGCATCCAGACTAAATGCAATAAATGCCATCATTCGACCTGTGGCGGTATCCTTTACGTCCAGGAAAGAATCACTGAGCATGCAGCACTCTCATGGAAGAATGAAGTCCGGCGCACCTGCTTCGCTTATTTCAATGGCGGGAAGTGCGCATCAGTACACGACGGCGATCGCCAAAGTTTCTCGGAAATAAGGTTAAAGGTCGCAAAACGACACGACAGAGATACTTTTCACCGAGAGGTGAAAATGATCTCCGTCGCTGACGCTTATTTCCCGCCACTGAGATAACCGCAGCAGGCGCACCGGACTTGGAGAACATCCGACTGCGTCTTCACTTAGCGTAACTCGAGTAGAGTACGCCGTAATAATGTAGGAAGAAATGCAGATTTTTTTGAAAATATTTCTTTCATAAAAAATATGTAATAAAATTGAAAAACATTGGTGAAATAAAAAATATTTTGTGAAAATAGCAAAGTATGTAAAATATGTAATGCATTACTAAATATACAAAAGTACGTAAGGAAAAAAATTAATTAGGATACCGACGATTCGCGAAGATTACAATTCTGAGAACGGTAAGTAGAAAGACAAAAAATATGTAATTACACAAAAATCCGGTCTCTAATGATATCGCAAATTTTTCATACGCTGCATAAAAACTGTACATGTCGTATCCTCTGGTTCCCTTTTACTATGGACTGATAAGTTCACAGTGATATATGTGCTTAATAATCCTATCAAAGTCTGTTTTTAAGTGTCCTGTCAATCAATATTCTTTTTAAAGAAAACTCTGAAAAAAAAACACGCTACGATTCGTTTGGTGCCTTCATTGTAGTCACTTCTTAATTAAATTCTTTAATTGTTAATTTTTCCCAATGCGCAAGAGAAATTAATTAGTAATGAAATTCATTGATCTCGACTGATCAGTGGTTACCCTTAATTTCTACCATACATACTATCCAGATATTCCTTTCAAGATGCCATGTACACTCAATAAGTGTAGATGAATTATTTATGTTCTTTATTAATAATGCTGATTATATTCGGTACTAATACTCATACACCTGTTTTGTTTCCTTACACTTAATGTTATACCGATCGCAGGCAGAGAAAACACTGTAAAATTGGGAAAACATTGCATAAGATGTACGAACTATCAGAAAAATCATAGCTAATGGATTATTTCCTGGCGCGTCAACAGCTACGACAATTAGTCCTGTAAGTGTAGTGAATGCTGTGTGTCAGGAGGTGGGCTGCGGTAACTCAGTGCCAGCAGTGCCGGTGACTGCAGCGACTCCGGGCGGGACGTTCCAGGCGTAACCCAACAGGGGCGTTATATTCGACACTGTAGTGCGATTTTTCTAACTCTGCCCCTCAAGCCCCTATGGTCACGATGGAATATCACATGGCATTTCGCGCCTTTCTCCCTCGTGCCGCATGATCGCAAGCACTGCTTGATCGCAAGCACGGCCGCGATCATGCGATACCTGGGGGCACGACTGAGAACGCCACGAAATACCGTAACATATTCCATCCTGAAGAAGGGCCTTCACGGGCAAAAGTTTAAAAGATCGCAATATTATATATATATATATATATATATATATATACACATGTACAGCTTAATATAGTTACTAGATTGAATTGAGCCGCTATATGGAGGAGAATTCTGATGGCCGTCTGTTCTGGTCGATAGTTTTCCGTGATTTCTCCGATCAATACTACGTGAATGTCGGAGCAGTACACTATCGAACGGACCGTGGACCGCAAGCGATCTTTCCTTCCTCTTCCCGGCCCTATCCTCTCCTTACACTTACATCACCACACACGTCGGGGATCAGTTTTGAGCCACGGCTTGTCTCGACTGGGGCTGTGCGCCGATGGAGCAGATTCTTGGAGAGGAGGCCACCCGCAAGACTTCACGCAGGTCAGCTCCAGCACCGCCCCCTCCCGGGATAAAACATGCACTAGACTAACGGGACTAATTACAGTTGACGTGGAAACTGTTGGAATCACCAATAAACCAATCAAACAACATATCCGGAAAAAGCGGTCCTGTTCTCCAGTTAGACTATGAAAAGCAGCGTCAACCTGTATGTGGGATTCCGGGGGGTTCTCCTCTAGATATTTCCCGATCAGCCGCGATAAACTCTCGGCTGCAACTGTTCACCCGAGATGTCTGATAATGTAGAGGATGAAAGACTGTGTATTTAAGGCAAAAAGGAAATAATAATAATAATAATAATAATAATAATAATAATAATAATAATAATAATAATAATAATAATAAAGGAAATAAAGATCATACGTGATCCATGGCCCATTTCTTAAGTACTACTCCGGCATCCGCCTAGTCACTCCAAACGTTGGGTCTTGGGTGAGCGCTGGGCTCAGAATCCGGACGCAACCCAAACACCAAGTGTTACGGGGCAAGTCGATAACAGTCTTCCAACATCGATATTCTACTGAACGAGATGCTCTTCTAGGAAGGTAAGGTAAATAATTAACGTTTAATTCAAATAGAAATAAGAGAAGAATATAAGAATACATCAAATATCACATCAGTGGCAACGGTTTATTGTCACATGACTGTCGGATGTAGATCCGACACTCCGATTGCCCACCCGCACTCCGATTGCCCCGAGAATGAATTGATTGACTGATTGGTGATTCCCGGCGCGTGTAAGGTCTTTAGTCTCGGAAGTGTAGTGCATGCTTTTCCTCGGGAGGTTGCGGTGATCTTTACCTCGCTGGATGGCGAGATCTGGCGCCGACCTACCGTCGACTATCGGGGTTTTCCCCACAACCAGGTATCTCCCACCAGCGGGGCACCGCCCCAGCCGGGACCTGCTGTAAGCTCCCGACAGGTCTGTCTCCCGGCATGTGTGGTAGTGTACTGCATGTAAGCGTACGTGCGTGTAAGGGATAGGACAAGGAATGGAAAAGAAAGATCGCGCGCGATCCGTGGCCCGTTTGATAGGGTACTGGTCTAGTATACGCCTGGTATTGATCGGAGAAACCACGGAAAACTACCGTTCAGAGCAGCCGGCCGCTAGAATTCTCGTCCAGACAACGACAGAACTCCATCTAGCTATCTGGCCAGAGTCGAAAATACTGCCACCGTCGGTACTCGAAACCCAGGACCTCCCGGTCAGAGGCACTGTAGTGACATCAGTTGATGTACTGAGCCACTTGTCCCGGTCCGAGAATGAAGTAAAGGCACAGAACATGTCGTAGGAATGTTTTTTTTCGTCAATGTTACCAATTTTCATTTTAACTACAGAAAATTCGGTGTACTGTATACTAACAATTTTCCTGAAAGTGGTCTCTTAAATGGGGGAAATTAAGATAATTGCTCTGAAGGGGCTGGTCAGTGATCGGGGTGCTCAGGTAACAGGGGTGTAATTTGCATACAATATACGAGTTTCAGTGGCCATTCGAAGAAAAATCGACCGTTCGGAGCTGTGGTAGCTTAATATTATACTAATTGATAGTTTAAGATTTCTTGCGTATATTGAATAAATTAGTATATATATATCTCGTGTTATATGGACATGATGATACACCGGTTGATATACTCTGTGTATAAAGATATTCCGGTTTTGCCTCAAGAGTCAGAAGCTACAATACAAAACTAATTTTGCAGTTAATCGAATTTCCCCCATTATAATAAGCGGATCCAGACTAGAGTAAAGTTATCCTTTATTTGGTTGTCACAAAGGATGCAAAATCCTTCATAACAAAAATTCCTCAATTACGTCTCCGCAATGAAAGTCGGCTGGGTCACGACTCGCACGGAATTTAATGAATATTTTCATACTTTAAAAATGTTTCTGAGCATGGAATGGATTTCAATAACTCTTAATTTAGAAACCGGAAAGATTTTGGGTAGATTGAAACATATATAAAAAATTTTCCGCATGTACTAAAAAAAGAAATGTGGCTATTTTGTAAAACACGGTAGGCCACTGCCGACCATAGTGGACTGTCTTGTAACAGCACCGATCTGAAAATAGCAAACGATCAGGGGGGGGAAGAGAAGGTCGGGACAAGCGAATGCTGTAACGTGATGACGAGAAAATGTGACATGGAACGAGTGCTTGTACGAAGCGCTTTCCCTGTCCTGCAAATAATGCACAACACTCGTCCCTCGCGCAGCTGGAAAGTGGGTTGCAGCGCGTTGACTAGTTCTGGACAGGGTGGAACAATCGCGCCCATTAAACACCGCGTCTGGCGAAACTTAATGGAGATAATGATGCCTTAATAAGCACAGAGCACACTCGCATATCGTGATTAATGGTGCACACCATTACACACCTGGGTGCTGTTTTTTGCTGCTAATGAATTCGACGCCTAAATAAAGAGCCTGCGAGTATGCCAATAATCAAGTACGAGTTGACAGCAGCTTCGACTGAAAGTACAACGATTAAGAGCCCGCCCAATGGAGTATACGCAGGCTCATAAACGTAATAACGTTACAGTATCCATACTAATCTGTCTCCGAAAAAGAAGGATGTTTGAATCCTGACGTTTAGTAGAGAAAGTTAAACTACAGCAAGAACATGGCAATTCGAAACAGCTCGCATCAACGCAAATGATTATCTAATACCAAATTTCTAAGGAGTATATTTTAAACATAAAACTCTTTTGCAGAAAATAAATCTCACTAAACGTGGACGTCACCAGCAGCGCTGAAACCTTCGACTTGGAGACACATCAGGAACATTTGAACTGCGAATCTGATTATTTTCCCCAAAGCGCTGTTAGAATATCGATCAAGGAATAAGTAGTTTGGCCTAATTCTCTGACCTTACGATACTTGGTGATATTGTTCCAATACGTCGAGATATCCTGAAAAGGAAGTAGTAGGCGTTATTTACCACTCTATCTTAATGATTCGGGTGATAAAGATGTTAATCTAATTTTGGTTGGTACTTCCTCTTTGTGAAAGAAATGAAGCTGAGTCAAAATACTCGGTTTCACGGCACGCATGAACATGTTATATCCATTTCGTCTTCTCAAATTTCGTTTTGCCTCAAGGTTTTACCACGAATACTCACTTTAGTCAGTGCTGCAAGTGTTGTGAGGAATTTTCGACGTCCTATAACGATGGAAATGGGCCCTTTTTTCTGAAGACATCCACACGCAAAATACAACCATATTCTGAACTCGCCCTCTTAACCACAAAATGCGGAAGATGAGAACCCTACGCCAGAGGAATTATTTTTATATTTCTTCTTGCGGCATCATTAAACATACCTCGAAGCGTGATATCACAAACTTCATTTATTTTTTCAGAATTTCTTGTTTCCGTCTGACATGATCCGGAATACGAGAAAGGTCGTCCATCCTAATTTGTGTCGTAACCTTTTTTATTTCTCAAAACGATGCGTCATCGAAATATCTCTCACCCGAGGGTCCCTACTCGTGAAGCACCTATGGTCGCCCCAAATAGCATTTACAGTCTCGCGTCATTCGCCCCCTCGCAATGCTTACATAGCAGCCCCGGGCAAGGCGTCTCCGGAGTGGATATTGGTGATGGTCTCTGCTCCACAGGCTGGAGCGAACCTCTGTATGGTTTCATAGCCAGTCGCGTCGGTAGAACTCGTAACGTATTTATTACTCGTTCACTTTACATTTGCAGACGGCAGAATTAGGAACTAATGTTGTTTTGAAAGTGAAGGCCCGAACACACAACCGAGAATACACGAATGGCCCCGATGTCAATCAGCATTTGACCAATCAGATGTCTCCGAAGGCAGCACAAGCGCTACATACGGACACAGCTGACGAATTATGCCTTTCTGACTGTGAGCTAAAGTCGCGCTTTTAAATGATTAAGATAATGTACAATATAATAGATCACACCACACGCTATTCACAACATTCACGTACTATTTCTTCTTTGCACTTATCTACTGCTTAATGGTTATGTTTTTGCCCCACCGGGGTTTGTGAACTTCTCACCGCCATCTATATCATATTAAACGGTCAGTATACAGCAGACGCGCGTTTCTCATTCAGTCGGCGGTGACCTCATGTAAACAGATCGCAGCGCTCCGTCTGCAAATGTAAAGGGAACGAGTAATACGTAAGGTCCACCTCAACGCCTAGAATTATCAAACGGAAAACAGAAGTTAGAGTAAAATGTTATTTGCATGTTGTTACATTCAAAAACATGACATAAAATATTAAATTCACAGCCGGCAATGATGTGACGGTACTTTGTTGCAAAGCCTTACAAAAGCGTATCATAAGATACGTGCCCATATGTATGCGTTTCAAAAGTATACAAATTAATTCGTGAATGTAATAAATAGTTCATGAGAGAAATTTGTTCGATAAGGAATAAGTATGCCATTCATTCACGCAACTCGCCGTTCACCAACTTATTTTCACCTAGTACCTCCAATTTTATTGTAAGAAAGAAATTATCTTTCTGATATTTCTTACATTTTTTTGTTGGGGTTCAGTCGACTAAATTTGTTTCGGATTCTAATTATAAACGTGAATTGAATGTATCATCACTAAAAGAATCTTCAAATTGCAGCACGAACTGTCACTGATAGATGCATCATTTGACAAACTTTGTTGTCCATGGGTTTAGGATAAAGGCCACTTTTCTTTCTGAAGTGGTTCATACTTTTTAGTCAATATATGTACATAATGTTCTGTCATTGCAGCAAAGTAGATTTGCAAAAGACACGGGAAATAAAAGTAGTTAAAGATGCAATAGAATTGAAAGATTTGGGTGCGTAACACGATGAGTCACACGTCGATCAAAATCAAGATAATGTATGAACATTTATGAAGAGCTGGAAGCTTGCCATAGATGGTGTGGCTTACCGTGTTTTCGGAGCCCAAGCCCTTCAATTATTAGAACTCTACATAAACATTTTAAATATCTGGGGAAGTCTATGACAATTCGTATTCATTTTAATACTATACGTACTAATTTTTTTTTATCAAAAAGTAATTCTTTTTCTGAAGTTTAACCGGCCTGCTTTGTATGATGTGCAAAACGGGCCCTGAGCTTCGAACTCTCTAAATCCGGGCATGGACAGCTGCTCTGTCTCGTGGCAAGCGACCTTCGCGGGTGCCCCCACGGCAGACGCCGAAGAACCCTGCAGGAAGGACGCGAGAGAGGTGAAAGAGCCGGATGACCTTCGGAGAACAACACTCCAACAGACAGTTTTTTTTTTCTAAACGGATCGGTAACGTGACTGCTACTAAGGGAAAGACACGCTCGTTGTTATACACGATAAGTTTTATGGCCGCAGAAAATTACACACCACATAATATCGAAATGTATTAAGATTGGACATGCTATTTTTCACGAGGCAGAAATGAATGGTCTCTGAAGCCCGTAATAACGATCGCGTATGAATAAATAAATTAATAAAAGAATTCAAAATACGCGTTTCATTATTCGTACATTCTTATCGATTATTCAATGTGGTTAATTTGATTCCAAGCACGTTCAAGCATTTCGACACCAATTAACTGTATGCGAAGAAAATTCTAGTATACCTAATACGAAACAAAAGATTCAATAGAACACTAGAACGTTCGTAAAAATTCAAACATCTACTCAACAACACGTTCGATTTCCAGAAGAATGGGAGACATTTGCCTACGTCGAACGTATCAAGGCATAGACCATAAACAGTTCTTATATTTCTTGTAAATGTCGCTGAGAAGGCGGCATAAACCACCTTTGAAGTTTGAACATACATTTTCTGGCCGATATCAGAAAATAATTAATACAGAATGGATTAGGACAATTCCAATTAACACATAGAAATAACTGTTCGATAGTTGTGAAGTATTTTATATACGGCTGCTTATAACCATACAGCTGTATTTCGTTGAGTTTTGTCACTTTTTTCAATATATAATTGATAGTTAAGGACCTTGGTTTATTGTTAGTATTGGCCTTTCAAATTAATAAGTAAATAAATAAATGTATACTAAATACACTAAAATACATAACGGAATATGCTCTAATTTTATAATAAATCTACATAATTGATCTTGTCGTTGTTATCGTATTTTAAGTAAGTTCTTTTGTTGTTTCAAGGTGTTTCATAACAGACATTATTTTTGAATATGTAGTCCTTGCAGCAAAATTCTGTAAGGAGTAATCTCGAAGTTGAAGTTGCACCTAAGTCGTATTCCGTTACGCTGATGTAAGTTAGTACGTTTAAACTGGAGAATGAAACAAATTCTTCTCTTTGAGGAAGTCTTGCATTGTCACCCTGAGCCTCGTTGGCTTTCGATGGGGCAACACCTGCGTTTCGAAGAAATGTGTACACACATAAATCACGAGAGTTTGTAGACAATGAACTCGTAGTAATTGGAGTGACGTTCTTGGAAACATACTGAGGTGGGTAAACACACTCTTTCAACACACCTGCGCAGACGTATCATATTCCTATTAACCTTAAAACTGGACACGTGATTCGAACGTGAATTTTCGAGGTCATCGTATGACTCAAAGTACGCAAGGAAGATATTTAAAAAATCTTAAAAATTAAAAATAAGAAATAGAATATTCACCACTCCCCATGTAGAGAATTTTTTGATACAATATCACAAAATATGTAATTTAGAAATAATCATTGGATGTGGACTGGGAATATTTTGATAGGAGTCCCTCAGCCAGAATGTGTTCAACTTGTCTAAACTATAGTGAACGTAAGGAAATTGGAACATTTGACAGTTGTGATAAACATTGGACGGTGGATCTCGTGGCCTTATCCGAACGTGCTGTTCTTGCTCACAAAATCAATCACTTTACATTACGTGACAATTCAATGGCAAAGGGAAAATGTTTCAACGTTAATGCCGTGCTATGATGTGAGGGAAAGTGGAATAATAAGTGCCACCCACAAAAATGTGTATGGAGAAGTCAAGCATATTCAGACAGGACAGAATATCGAAAATGAATCAAATACAAATACAAATTTCGCTTACGAGGAAAAGATAAAGTAAATAAAAAATAATTAATTAAACAAAAGTATACAAGGTTTTATTATCTTAAATAGAATGATGTACGATGATGGACCAACATTTTCGACTTGGTTAGCAAAAATTAATTCAGATTACCAACGGAGGCCACAAAAATGTGATGTGCTTATTATTTTACAGATTTCACTGTGATGTGGAGATGAATGGAGATTGTTGGGTCGGTAACTTGTTATCAATAGAGTGTTCGTAATGTAAAATCATATACAAAAATATGCATGAATTACTACAAATAAGATTCATTAATATTAAAAAAAATTGTGAATCATATTTACAACGACCGGTTTCCCGAAGAGTATCATCGGATATTGAGCAATGTTAAATAATTTAAAATAAGTGCCTAAATGCATCACATTCTGCCTTGTGTGCCGTCACCCGTAGCATCTTGAATCTGACTCAACGGTACAGGTCCCTGAGAGGAGATTCGCTAAACCACCGTGCGATTCCAGCGCCGAGTTCGGTAAAAGGTGGCTGGCAGCACCTTCAGGCGCATCAGACTCCGACAATGCGCACAGGCGAGCAGAGGCACCTTTGCCTTATGATGTGTACTGACTGGCTGTCTAATAACGCGCTGTTAGCAGTGGATTCTTATGAATCTTCATGCGGCCTGCCAGAGCATGAAAGTCATGGATTTTCGAACGGATAGTGCTAGTTGCACTCTTTAATATGGCAAGAAGTTAATTTTGGGGTATTTGTTTTTTTTAATACAAAAATGTATTTTTTAAAGTTCTCTCATACGATTAAAATGCACATTTCCAGCAATTTGTAAACACTAATGAATTTGTGAGTGTAAGTGCTTCAAATGACTTCAAATGTAAGTTTTCGAAAACTCAAAACTTTTCTGTAAAAAAGAGTTTCAAATTTCGCATTTACAGTAGCGCTTAAACGCCATTTTCTTGAAACGGCTCCAAATTTTTCAACGAAAATTGCCATTAGGGCAAGGTTTAATTATTTTTTTATATTCTTAAAATAATAGTTTTCGTTCTACTATTGGCAAAACTGAAAACTTAAAAAATGTCGAAAAAAAATGTAGTTTGGGCGGAGATAGATGGCAGCTGTCAAGAGTATTGGCAAGTCCGAAAAGCTAGCCGAGACCAAACGAAACAGAAAACTAATACGGGAAAGTCTGTGCCATTCTGTAGCACCACTAGTTAATCATTATGGCTGAATCGATCCGACAGAGAACTTGGAGTTCACACAACCAAGCTACAACTCGTAGATTCCCTCTATCAGCATCCTAAATGCGTTTCATGCTTTTGCACGGGAACCATGGAGATAAGTATATTAATACAAAGGCAAGATCAAGTACTTGTGGTAGCATGGAGGAGGAATGTTGCAAGCTCAAAAATGTGTGATCGAGGTCAGCAATAGTTGATTCTCACAGAAGATAGTAATTGCATGCTCGGTTTGTCCAGTATTTCATCACTCTTCTGACATCCATATTGCGACAATGATTTACGTTTTGGACGTAAATTCTAAATATGAGAAACTAATCCCCAAATATTATAGAAACTGATTCATGAATTGTTAAAAATATTTCCACTAGAGCAGAGAAATTATCTGAATAATAAAAAAAAACCTTTCACTCAGAATAAATAAGCAGGAAAACATTCCTCCTTAGGCCCACCAGTGTTCTTTTCTTTTTTATTCATTTATTCTCTGCCTGAATTGCCTGTCTGTTCAATTGAAGTACAAGTTTTCAGGGGGTTTGAATTATAGTCGTACAGAATAAAGTCACATTTCTGGCAAGATGCCAGCAGTCAATACACAGGTTCAAGACGATCTATAATTTAACAGGTTTGATCTTTCACTTTCATATTTTAGTAGTTTTACATATATTTTTGGGCTATATTTGGAATAAAAAGAAGCTTAAAATATGAATGGGGATGAAAAATGTCTGCCGGAAAAAGACATAAAACAATGATATAAAGACTAGTTCTGGCCTAAAGTAAAATTTTTAGAAGCAGAAGACGCCGGTAAGGTGGCAGAAATGTTTTTTTTATTTGTTTGTAGGAGAATAATAGAATAGAATAAATAGAATAATAGAAACTATCTGAAGTGTCTGTATTTGAAATCTGTATTTGAAGTCTGTATTTGAAAAAATGAATCTGTATTGAAATAAACCATTCTGCTTTCAACAGCTTTCAACAGAATTTTTTTCTCTTTTTTGAAATGGAATTCACAACAACTTACGAACTCACCCACACGAAAAACAGTCACGGAGAAACTGAACCTGCAATGGCATTACGGCAATGGGAGGTCGATGGTGAAGGTCACCCATGACACACTTGCCTTGAAAGCTTCATCTCCATCTGCAAGCTCTGCGGAATGGTTTTCTTCTTCATCTAATGTGTGTGTCTGGCGTCTTGAAGAACTACCGTTAGGATAACGTCTTAGCACAACACTGAAGGAAGTGGTCTATTCAGGGAAAGATTCGTCTGTGTACCAGTGAACAGTCACGATTCTATATATTTTAAGAACTTGCTTTTAAAAAACAAATACATTTCAAACATGTATTACTTTTTTGATTCGTTCCGATTTTTTTTGTTAATTCATATCCATTCCCGCATCTGATATTTCAAATATTTAACTAATAAAACAAAGAGCAAAAACGACTAGTAATAACCAAGGTACGGAATTTTGCCTATTTGTTTTTTTTTATCCTTCAATTAAAAATGCAGTATTTTAGGTTACTTATTCATTTTGAGGCATTAGTAGAATTATATTATATTGCACCTAATGCTTCAAAATGAATAAGGAACCTAAAATATTTCGTTTTTAATTGAAGGATAAAAAAAAGGAAATAGCCAAAAACCCGCAGCTGCATAACACACTGCACATTCCAATGCGAATTTTTTCATTTTCAGAAAATCTCTGGAATAAATTTTGCTTCTACAGGTGAAAATGCAGTCAAAATGAAGTTTCCTCCCTCGGGAGATAACGGTAAGGAAACCAACTGTTCCCCAGTCTAGTACTAAACCTGGGCTTCATTGTGACACAGATATGGGTGACCTGTTTATCATTCCCCTGCCCGCAAAGTCAAACCGAAGTGTGTGCACCCTCTCCCCCTTCAGGACGACCGCACGGCCAGATGCCCTGGCGCCCGAACAGTCGAGACAAGCTCTGATTTGCGCGCACACTCACAGTTAAGGTCCGATTAAATTAAGAAGGTGATTGACATTTGTGAGTGGAGGGGAGCGACGTTGCCAGGTCGCAAACCACTGAGTGTTACCGGGACACGAAAACAAACACTTCAAAAAATACGTGTAAAAGTGTAAAAAATACGACAAAAGCCTAACCTCAACGCAACTCATCACAACACAGTACCACATTGCGCGCGCAGCACAGGCAGAAACGCGGGCGGCGCGGCGGCAGGGAAGTCGCTTGCGATGCTCAAATGTTCCCCGTGTTCGGCAGCGGCAACTGAGCGACCTGACACGTCCCGTTTTGTCTCTCTGGTTGGCAGCTGCCATGGAAACGGGAGAGGCGTCCTGACGTCACACAGAACTGTCAATCACCTTCTTAATTTAATCGGACCTTAGAGAACGGAAGTTCACGTCTTTATGTTACCTAAAATAGGTAGTACGTAAAAGGCAATTAGTTTCAATGAAATAGCCATGCAAAAAGGCAGTTATTCTAGCTTAAATAAGGGCGCAAAACACATTTAAAGAATGGAAAATCACCATTTAAAAGGAATGATTGTAAAACATTAATTATGTTAATGTGTTTCACATTTAACTCTAGAATGTACGTGGAAGGTAACTTCTTTAGCACTTACGTGGAAGGAAACGATCATTTCTTTGTAATTTTGGTTGCATATGACCACCCAGTTATGAAGACTAGGCATCTGTTTTATACTGCGACTTTTGTAACTTTGCCCCTGACAGGAATCAGCTGTTTCGCTGCCATCCAATCGGGAGCTTATATTTCGCTAAAATGACGTCACTACGGTGACGTTCAGCTCCCGATTGGATGTAAGCGTCAACAGCTGATTCCTGTCAGGGGCAAAGTTACTGAAAATCGCAGTATACTTGCGACCCTGTCCCTACGAAATGCTTTTGTGTACTCCCGTTCGTATCTTGAAATGGCATCAGTGGAAACAGAATTACCTTTTTCCAGAAGGTACGTACATCAGAGCTCTGTCGACAAGAGGGATCGGAGGCCATTCTTAATTGTAGGATCCTCGTGAGCGAACAAAGCCTGAGGCATCAATGCAGAGGCGTAGCTTCAGTTGGTGTCACCTGGAGAGAAGCTAATGGTGTCACCCCCCCTCCCATAAATTGAGTATAAAAATAACTATTGCTGTATTGATTGTACATTATTTTATTAAAAATACAAAAATATTCGCACATGATAGTTATTTATAATATATTAAAAATTCTATGTATTAAGAATAATTGCAATATAATTGTAATTATACTTTATATTACTTTTATATTAAACTAATAATTTTTAACTAAACCATACAAATTATACAGGATGTCCGGGGAGGAAACGTCGAAACTTCGAAAATGAGCTCTTAAGACAATTTTAAGCATATTTTGTCCAATAAACTACATGGATATTCCCAATGGATAAGCCGCAATAAGTACTCAAATGTTGATTTGAAAATATGCTTTCTAGGCAAAAATGTGCATTGTAGAAGCATATAAACACTCCATAAATGTTTAATTATTTATTGTTTACAAAAAAATAATATATTTGTTCAAAGAAAAAATTAACCAAGAAATAGAAAAGCAGTCAAATTGTATAAACTGGGTGCCTTTTTATTTCTGTGTTAATTTTTCTTTGTGGTCAAATACATTCATTTCTTTTGTAAATAATAAACAATTTACATATTTCTGGAGTGTTTCTATGCTTCTGGAATGCAAATTTTTGCCCAGAAAGCATATTTTGAAACCAACATTTGAGTGTCTATAGCGGCTCAGCCATTCGAAATATCCATGTAGTTTATTAGACAAAATATGCTTAAAATTGTGTTAAGAACTTATTGTCGAAGTTTCGACGTTTCTTCCCCGGACACTCTGTATAATTCCAACAATACAATTTTCAAACTACTAAAACTAAGAAAACCAAATATTGGTACATAAAATGTTTAAGTAAGTGATTTAAATTATATAATTCCAACTACCAAATAATTTAATTGGTGTCACCCATAGAATGGTGTCACCCGGGGCGCGCCGCCCAACTGCCCCCCCTAGCTACGTCACTGCATCAATGTAAAAAAATTCAAAAATCTTTTCTGGTTATATCTTCGTTTCTCATTTAGATTTTTAACATTTACCCGACCCTGGAGTCTCCGCTTCCTCAGAAAGACAAAACACGACCGTGCCTTCGTGTCATCCAGACTTGCACCTATGTTTCCAGCTTGATCGAGACCAGTGCCAGCAGAAAACAAGGAAAATAATGACGAAAAAGGAATAAAAGCCAAAAAATGTGACGAAATACCAAAAATAAGCATCACAAGGTAAATAGACAAAAAAGACAAATGAAAATCTATTAAAACAACTCCAGGAGTAAAATTAATTGATTTCTATTGTTAAAAAATCATAAAATCTTAAAAATAAAAAGGCCTTTTGCCAAACTTCTGGGCTCTACTCATAATTATTGCGTCTCACAACTCTCGGCTGACCTCACTCGCGCGTTTGTCCGAGAGGCAAAGACGTACAATCGTACGATTGGGACGCGTTACAGACGCCATGAGCCAGCCTCCGCGATACGTATCTTTAATTTAATAGAACAACTTGGCCGGTCCGCCCGCACTCGCTCGAAGTCGCCTGAGGCAAACAGCCCCCCCACCCCCTTCTCTCCCATCTCCTACGACCCGTCTCACTCTCCCACGCCGAGCGCCAACACCGCCTCCTAGCTCCCGGCGCACGTCTACACTGCGATTTTCTTAACTCTGCTTCCGACACGAATCAGCTGTTGACGATTTCATCCAATAGGAGCTTGAACGTCACCACAGTGACGTCACCTGTGGAAGCATACAAGATCCCGATTGGATGGCAGCGATACAGCTGATTCGTGTCAGAAGCAGAGTTAAGAAAATCGCAGTACAGTAGTCTTCAGTTGGACCCTGTTTTGTCCTCTCTGTACCAATTGCTCCATTGTTCAAGCATCCCTGGTTGGATAAGTTGTGGCGTCCCGTCGGTCTAAACGCTCCTCACTTAACCTTCTCTCACTCCGCATTCTTGTCCTGACACTCGGGAGTCGGCAATTCTTTCGAATTGCCCCAGCGCTTCGTTATATTCGCGTGTAGGACCCCCGTCATACGTTCTCCTATTTTGCAGTTTCTTCGGATGTTGCATTGCCGATTTACTCCTTAGTCTATACCAACAAATTGTTCTGTGTATTTCTATCCTACCATTTCGCCATTTATTTTTCACTTTCGATTACGTCGTAGAATAGTAAAACAACTTTACAACTAGAAATGGAATAATGTAGTGGAATGAAATAAGTAAATCCTTTTCTCACATTTCTAATCAGATACCCCCCCCCCCCAAAAAAAAAATTAGTGAGATTCCTTGACATCCTTTTTTCCCTCCCGAGCTACCGCCTTCGCAGAGACATTTCGCTCTGATGACCAGTACCCACTGTCCTCTCGTCGGTTTTCACTTCACAAGTGTAAAATCTTGAGTCTCATTGTCTGGAACGGTCAAGATGCCGTTAAATTTTTTTAACTCTACATTGCATCCCTGTTAAGTAATTCTTTTTCTCAGCAATGGTTTACAGAATTGCATCAAACAAAACTTTACAAATTATAGTTCAATGCAAAACTAACATTTCGTAACTTTTTCAAATGAAGATTTACATTAAGCCACTGACTTTCTTTTCACAAAGTATATAAATTGCTACTCGTGTCTTTTTTGTTTGCAATATTATTCAGCAGCTTTTTTTTCTATAAATCATTCTCTCCTATAGTTTTCTTAGTCTTGCACACTGCTCTTCCACAGTTCCTCAATAATCAGCCGGCATTCCGGCCTGTTTCGAACTTGTTTCCTTCCTACTAACTGTGGATTCTTACGAGAAAAATATCTCTTTGAAACGTGTGTGTGAATAGAAGAGACGTTACTGAATGTCTATAATTCAAACAAAATATTTCAAATATTTCTTTGATGGGCGGGAGGAAGAGTACAAGTCAATAAACCTTATTTTACAGTAGAGCGGAAACACTGTTTTAGTTTGTATTTTTCTGCACGTTGCTAATATTTTTAATATCCAAAGTACAGTGTTTTAGAGTAGGATTTGAGTTGCATTATTTTTATCCGACATAGAGATCGAGCTGATGATGACAAAAATGTACATATTTCGGTTTGCCAAAAAATGACTTGTACTCTTATTCCCGCCCCATCAAAGATTTATTCTCTGTATTCCTTCAAGAGCCTCTAAGGTCCGATTAAATTAAGAAGGTGATTGACATTTGTGAGTGGAGGGGAGTGACGTTGCCAGGTCGCAAATCACTGAGCACGTGTTACCGGGACACGAAAACAAACACTTCAAAAAATACGTGTAAAAGTGTAAAAAATACGACAAAAGCCTAACCTCAACGCAACTCATCACAACACAGTACACATTGCGCGCTCAGCACAGGCAGAAACGCGGGCGGCGCGGCGGCAGGGAAGTCTCTGTGCGATGCTCAAATGTTCCCCTTGTTCGGCAGTGGCAACTGAGCGACCTGACACGTCACGTTTTGTCTCTCTGGTTGGCAGCTGCCGTGGAAACGGGAGAGGCGTCCTGACGTCACACAGAAGTGTCAATCACCTTCTTAATTTATTCGGACCTTAGGAAGGCTTACGAGAAGCGGACTAGCTTTCCTTGCTGTGATCCCAGGTTCGATTTCCAATCGGAGCAAAAATAGAGTTGTAGCTTTCCTTTAAAATCGTCTCAGTTTCAGTAGCTACGTGATGAAGAAACGCTCTGGAAGGGGGAATTTGCTAGTTCCGACGAAGAGAATATGTCATGTTCGCAATGTCTCTCTTACCCCCCCCCCGTCTCCCAAGCGTGGGAATTAAACTAGGCCCGTTCGATTTCCTATCGGAGCAAAATAGAGTTGTAGCTTTCCTTAAAATCGTCTCAATTTCAGTAGCTATGTGATGAAGAAACGCTCTGGAAGGGGGAATTTGCTAGTTCCGACGAAGAGAATATGTCATGTTCGCAATGTCTCTCTTACCCCCCTCTCTCCCAAGCGTGGGAATTAAACTAGGCCCGGGACACTTTTAGCTAGCAGGCAGAGTCCGGCAATCGATCGAAAACGCCAAATGCATGCATGCATACTACATACATGCTTCTGTACGTACTGCTCCATCAAATATAATCTTCCTGTTGGGGTGCACTGAACCTTTATATTCCATTGTTTATTGCGAAACATCACCAACTAAGGTGGCGTGTTTCACCAACGAGTCAATAACTTACCTGATAAATCCTGATTCTACCAAATCAGTAGGAAATTGTACAAAACATATTTCGCCCTAGATAAGAGAGGGAAAGTAGTGTGTCTTTATCAAAAATTACGTTCTAATCTGACATGATTTCTTCACTAGTAATTGAATTGTATGACGCAAATGAGATTAACTGAATACAATGGTTCAATTTGAAAAATGTTTGAGTGTAACACAGAAATGCCCTTTCCATTTATCGATGGCTCGCTAGTGAGGCGTCATATGGGTGTAATCAGAACACAGACGAGAGTGGGTTGTCAGAACAGTAGGTTTATTCGTAATCTAGGCCATAGTCACAAATAACTAATTGCACTGCTTATAATTAACTAAATAAATAGAACTCACTGCTAGGAGAGATATTTTACGGAACGGCTACCACACCGCAACATACGACCAATATTCTCCTGTGCGTAGCACCGCTCTACCCCGAGACCGACTACAAGTCTCGCTAGTTATAATGAATTGACGGCCCCTTGCCCTCGTGCACCACTAACACAAACTCACGCACAACCTGCCGCCGACGCTGCCCGGAACCAAGAAGATCGAGGCATTGTTCTCGTGGCCTTATATAGGCCCTTCGGCGCTACCCGCCGCCCCCATTGCCTCCGCCCTACCGTTGCCACGACCACACTTGATCGCTAAGTCCCGATGCGTCATCGCCCCGCGCTTAGATACAGCCTTTCTTAAACATCCGGCGATACCCGCCATCTGCCACGTGCTTGTCTCCGTGTTTTAGCGCGCCACGACGCTACACTATACTGCGATTTTTCTAAGAGCGACCCTCAAGGCCACTCAAATCCCATCTTCGCGATGGAATATGTCACGGCATTTCGCGTCTTTTCTCGGTCTTGCCGGTAGAAGTCGCATGATCGCAAGCACTGCTTCATATGGTCGCGATCGTGAGAAATCTAGCGGAACGACTGAGAAAGACGCGAAATGCCGTGACATATTCCATCGCGAAGATGGGATTTGAGTGGCCTTGAGGGTCGCTCTTAGAAAAATCGCAATATAGTTTCTGGCATGCGCCCATACAACATGACTTTCCAACACTAGCCCCTTCAGTGGCACAGGTTATGTGGAGAGAAGGGGAAGGCCAGGTACTAGGGCGACTAGTAGGAATGAGGGGCATACCCAAACTTTTCCTTCTCTTAATCTATCACTCAACAATTATTCAGAATGATCGAAGAATTATTCAGATTTTTCGAAGAGGAAATGTCCGCAGATAAGAGTTTGTTCTATTAATTTAACTATTTTATTAAATTTCGGTGTTTATACTATAAAATCGGTTAAGCAAGTGATGAGCAATCTGAAGCCCTCTACTTTTCAATTAAAGCAAAAAGCTCGAAATATGCTTGAGTGGAAAGCTCAAACTTCTTTCTAATCAAAAACCCGTAGTATTTTAACAAGAAAGAGTTTTGCAGTCTTCTAACTATCAGAAATGTTAATGAAAGTCGGAACTATATCATATTATAATAGCGCAAAACATTTCAGCCATTTTCCATAAAATACTGAAAATGACAAAAGAGCTGCTTGTAAAGTATCCCCACATATTAAAATATCTTAAGGATCTCCGAAACCGCACGAGTAAATCTAATTTATTATTTATTTCTTTTAGGTCGCATCAACTACGAGAACAAGCGACCACACCAATTACAATATCCAATACAACACTAAATTGTTACAATACCACAATTCTACAATAATACAATACAACACATACTACAATAATTAACATAGTTTGAGCTCAAATTTCCGACACAATATCAATACTTCTACAAAACTTAACCTCTTGATTTTGAAGGGCGGGGCAATACAACAGTGCACCAAAGTCCAGTCCCCGCAAGAGGTTTTTTCACTGTAAGGAAAACTTGGGACATGACTCAATGATGTGGTCCAAAGTACAACTAGATATATCACAAGTTCGAGGGGGGGGGGATTCTCTTGAAGTAAGTGAAGATGACTTATTTTTGAATGTCCCGTCCGAATTCTTGTTAGAACCACTTGCTTCTTTTCGGCTAAGTTTTTTATTAATTACCAATGCCATAATGTTTTCGAGAGTTTTTATGAATACTACTTTCCATGTACCATTCTATTTTACCTTCATTACTTCCCCAACATGCTTCAAATTATCAGTGACAGTGTACGATGGATTGTGCATTTTATTGTTCTTCAGATTAACAACTGCGGTTACTCTTCTATTTTCACTATTTGTGACGATCTTCTAGTACAGGTGGTGCCCACGCAAAAGTGATATTTTTCTTTGATGAATGGATCCTGTAGTGTAGATCTTGTATAGTAGATAACTAGATCTTACTCCTGACGTATTTACCAAGTTTCAACTCAGAAGCTTCTAATCTAATGCGTGACACCATCCATACACATACACAATCTTAACGATCTTTAGACACATCACAATCTTAACACTAACAGACCTTATCTCAGACATGTATGCAAAGTTGCAGCTGAAAAGGACCTTAATCAAGACTTTTACGATTGGCATGCGGGATGATATTGTTGAGGTGATTACAATACTTTTTTCTCCCTGCACTATAGTATCAGGAGGAAAAGTAAAAAGATTCACGTCAATTTTTTAATTGTAATAAGAATTATTACAATGTAAATATCTCTAGCCATTTCAGTTTTTACAGGAGCACGGGATGCCGTTCTGCCGCAGTGATTGAGAGATTTTTCGAATGTAAAAATATTTGTGAAAAAAGAATCAGCCCTAAGTCTGTGGTGGATACGAGTCTGTTTGCAATTGAACAGCAGGATGCAAACCCAACTCAAAGAGTAAACCGTGCTTGTAATTCCTCGAATACTTCTAGTGAAGGATTTAGGTAGTTGAAAATAACACAAGACGCCAACTTTAATGTGGGCAATCTTATAAAATGGGTATATATTAAAATGGTCCATGCAGGATCGCATAGTACGTTATGTCAAAGAACTGAAGGACTGAAAATACAGTATCGTAGGACCTTAATGCTAGGTCATCCCTTAACAAAGAGGACAACAACCAACAAGTACGCAATTTGGAGAAATTCTCATAAACATTTATCACTACCCTTCACAGAAAAATTAAGTTGGTACGATACAATAATGTCATCATGACATCATGAATCATTTACACACGTTGTATTTCACAAACTCACTCGGAACTATCGTCACTGCTCTATGAAAGTCATGGCTTCGCTTCAGCAAGAAGAGGGTTGGCAAGCAGCAACTCACCTGAAAAGAAAGGACAAAAGAAGTTCAGCATTACTCAGACGAGGTCATGAGAACATTTGACAAAACGTGGGACAGAGCATTGTGTAGTCTCCAGTTGAATAAAACATGGAGTGAAACTTGTATCAAACGGAAAATATTAGCAAAAATCGATATTTTCTTTGAATTACTATCAACATACCAATACAATAAAAGCAATTATTTATTTCGTAATTAGTTCTTGAAGCTTTCATGGAAAAGATTCACTGGGTCAAATGGTTTTGTGGTAAATTGAGAAAACTCTCTTGAGACGCCCGAATAAATTAAACGCTCTATCGCGTAGATAGAGCCACTCAATTGGTGCTCAACAGGCCGTCAAAAAGTAACAGTTTTTCAGCGCGCTCTAGCGTCTACGCGATATTTCAAAAAATTAAAGTTAAAATATGAATTTTGTAAGAAAATTTATCGCCTTTAATTTTGTAAATATCAATTGTCTTGATAAAACGCATTGTTTTGAAGATACAAGCGAAAAACTAAAAACAGGGTAAAATTTAACAGTTTTTGCAATTTCTTCTGTGAAGCCGACCGTTTTTGAGGTAGCAAACATCAAATTCGAAATCAGCACCTTCAAAAACATATAGAATCGTTGAGAAAAATCCTACCGGAATTTTTTACCAGGTCACATCCCTTTTGACTGGACTAGATTTTCAGTTAAAAGAAGCAAACTACGCAATTGTTTTGAAAGTTCTGCAGGGGCTTTAGAACACCTGACCTCCAACTCAAGTAAGTGTTGCGATTAGATTGTTTGAGCAGGAAGTGGAGAGATAAGGAGAAACGGTTCATGGAGGTAAGTTCACGGAAGTAGGCAAAGAGAACTCGATAAGAATTCATTCGAAAGAACTTTACGAAGGGGGACATCGTTTCAATAATTCTTGACATGGAGATATCCTATTTATCAGCAAAAATCCAATTCTATGCAAAGTTCCATTGGACAACGCATTCAACCATTCAGACATGACCCAAAATTTCACAGTGTGATGTCAGTTGCTGCACCTCATCTATCCAATCATTCCACAAAACTGTTCGCAAAGAAAGAGGTGAGGTTTCCAGTCTGAGGGAAGTTGCTCAGGGAACGAGGAGCTAAAAGATCGCAGACGCGACGATACTGCCGACGGCACATCCTAAACTTAAAGTATTTATATTTGGGATATTTATATTTGAGACAATTATTTTTAAAACGGGATTATTCGACTTAAATTTTAATTTTAATTAAATTAAATTTAAATAACACTGAGATATTAGGAAAGTCGGACATCACACAATACAGTCACGAGAGGAAAGTGAGGACACACAGTATAGACACTTGAGTAGAGTGAAATTTCAGAACCTTTTTCTGGATGATATTTCACAACCCAACACATCAAACTTTTTGTCAGATGTTGAATGAGGAAATTAGTACTGAAACGAAGTGAACTTCTTTTATCTCTCAATTGATGCGAAATGTGTGTGAAGTGAAGTTAGTGACTTGTATTTAATTCGACAATATTTCAATTTATCGTTGAAAGTGTTTTGTTCTTTGAAGAAGTTTTTTTGGGGAGGCCATAAACTCGCAGTCTGTTTTTGTGCACTGCTGTAGGATGCGCAGAAGATAATTCCTATGTCACCAGATATACCTTATTTCATTTCAGAATAGGTTAACAAAGATAATCTAAGTTTTAATAATTTATTTATAAACATTAAAATTCCAAACGTATTTATGGATGTTTTCCGGAAGAAATAAAACGTCGTCTTGGAAACTTCTATAATTTTTCCTTTTATGGATATTGTGCATTCCTTTCAAGAACTCGATTTAATTTATACCATTAGGATAGTTTTAGTAAACATGAACATTAGAAAATAAGTTCCCCAAATATGTCTGGAGTTTTAATGCTTAAAAAAAGATATAAACTTAATTGGGTAAGATTATCTCATTTCCCCTAATCTACTGTGGATTAGTACTATACTATATGAGCTACCACCACAGAAATTGTTTTTCATTTTCCTTCACTTTAGAGAAACACAAAATTGCTTGAAGCAGTAGCTTCTGGAAGCCAGTTTTGTAACTTCAATACCTCTGTCAGATTTTACGAGATTGACTACATCTGACAGACCGTAATATGAAATGTTGCCTAGGGTACACTCGTATTCACTGACGCCTTTATTTAAGAGAAACTTTTTCTATCATTCACACTGCATTTCCGTTTCAGCTTGAAAAACTTAACAGCGCCCTTGGCGTTTGAATTAATGCAAAGAAAAAAGCGTATAATTAACACTACGAAAAAATGTTTCAGTCAAAACTCCACCGAGTAAAATTGTAATAAATTATATACTCCACATATTTTTGACAGAGCAAACGAAAAAAGTAAAATTTGGGAACAAGTAAGACACAAGAACATTCATCGAAAATGGAACTTTCTTGTTAAAAAAAAACAGGACTAACGAGAATGCTACGATACTTATCTCTTACTAGTAATTGAAAATATAGCGATATGGAAAAAAAATTAAGATTCAAATAGGAGACTTAAGAAATGGCATATTATTACATCGATAGTTACAATTATGTTATCACTTTAAGCGCGTTCTTTTCTTCATTTAGATTCTTCTGCAGTTTCTCTTATAAGGCGAAGTACACTCCTTTATTGGGTTTGTGTTTGATAATATTGACGCATTGATTCTTTGCTCGGATGTTATTGTTATGTGAGACTCAACACAGTTACGGAACATTCACCTCAGAAAACAGAGTATTATGAAGACGACCCAAATATCGACCGATCGACCTTTACTTGTGAAGAAGGTTCGTTGATAAACTAAAGTTGACGAGATCAATCAAACTGTAAATATTAATGGTGAATCTAACGCATTCACCGACGTAGTATATGATAATGTTTCTTCACATATTAAATGGTTTCCCAACGCCCCATGATGACAAAAAAATATTTACTTAACTTTTCTTAACCAGGATTTTTTTTATTGTTTAAAAAGTTTTCTTCCCCTTCCACAGATTCCTCCCTCTCCTGCTCTTTTTCTCTCGAATGTATATTTCTCACCCCCTCTATAATGGTCTCGTATGTTAGGACACATTCCACTACCGGCACTTCGTTCATTTGAGCCTTTGGAAAAATTTACAAATTTCCTCTTCCCAGTTTCTCTTAAAACATGAATTCAATTTGATTTCAATGATTTTTAAACCTTCATTTCTCGCTACTGCTTACGCAAAGTACAGTCGAATTTGAACACGTTAGACTGTCTGATACATTCATTAAGAAGTTTAAAATGAGTTCCAACTGCATCATTTTAGACAGTCGATTTTAGTAAAATAATAAAACAGATCTGTGGCAACGTTTGGAAGGTCATCATTCCTTCATCATCAGGCCATTTTTACACACGTCTTTAGCAATGTTTATCATTTAAAATTTAACAATGATTTATATGAAAATTTAACAATTTAATATTAAAATTTAACCCTTAACTAACACGGTCGGCTTATGTAACGTAACTAACACGGCGCGGTCTCACAGACTG
Source organism: Acheta domesticus (assembly GCA_031308135.1). NCBI lineage: Eukaryota > Metazoa > Arthropoda > Insecta > Orthoptera > Gryllidae > Acheta > Acheta domesticus. Next base: position 177,666,159 of record JAHLJT010002406.1, on the reverse strand, counting down.
CTGTCGTATGTTTCCTTTTTATTGAACTCAGACTGGTATAGAGGTAATGTTATTAATTTATAGTCATAGTAGGAAACATTATTTCTTCAATAAACATTTTTATTTAATTATTTTTAGATTTTACATATCCAAAAAAGCAATTTAATATTTGCTCTAGTTTCTGAATAAATTATATTTGTAAAATATTACTATATGCATTACTTGTGTGCACATTCTTTACAAACTTACTTAGCACATTGCAAACATATGGGACGAGCACATTTGAAGCAGGGGTACCTTGTTTTTCTTTTTAACAATAATTAACCTTACTGAAGAGCTTACGCCACTCAGTCACACTGCGCAAACGAAGGCCGTGTCCTGCGCGGGCTACAACATGGCGGCGGCGACGCGCGATTGCTTGCTTCAGTTTCAGTCTTGGTGTTACTTGCTATTCCGTGGGACAAAGCGCATTAAGTTCTACACAGGCGGCAGGAAGCACGTGACTGCAACAGACTGGCGATATCCGCCGCGCCGCGCGGAAAGGCGATCAGTTTCATTAGCCGCTTGTGCCAACCCACTACAGAAAGCATCTCCTGTACTATTGGGCGAGCCAAAGGGCCTTCCGAGGGTGGGACGGTGTTCCAACAGTGCAAGAGGCATTGAAAAAGTGTCAAGAGAGCATTGACGATACTCAGACACAGAGGACAGTGCAGAAGTCTGGAGAGAGCACGAACCTCTGGAGGAAGATTTAGAGAAATAACTAATGAAAAAGTACGAAGTAAACAATTGAACATAATTGATTTTTAAGGACAAATGAAGATATTGAATTTTCAGTTCAGTGCTCTTAATGTATTTTGATGTATCTCTATATATTAATAAAATCCATCGTTATGGAAGAAATTTTACTTAATTTCTGACATCATCGGATGTAGTGAACCAAACATATTAGACCCCACAAGTTCACCATAACCGGAGTCGACTGTATTATAATGCTCAGTGGAAAAACGGCGAATTTTCGACATAGAAACTCTTAGTAGCCGGTCCCTCATAATAAAAAAGTCGATGTATATCGTTTCAGATTATTACGGTAATTCGTAAGTACAAATATGGTCAAGTCCCCTCTTTGTTTTTCGTACTACTTGTATATTCTTAATTTTCCGTTTTTAATTTTAAATCTTAATAATTATTGTCAATATTTTTGACATTCGTGGTTGTTGAAATCCATAACGTACATTTTTCTTTTAATGTTGTTCAAACTGTGATTTGCGTCAAATTTATTTTATTTTATTTTATTTTATTCCGGGGGCTATTCGCCAGCTCCATGGGATGCCGATTTTCGACTATCCGCGTTGGATACCCAGCATGTCCTCCACGGGGACACGTATTAACCTCTACACTAGACACTGACACACTTGCGGGCTCCTCGGTCAGTGGTCAGCAGACTCACAAGGCCTTCCGCGACAACACGTACGAGACGCATGAAAAGACAAGGGACAGGCACATGAAAGATAAGGGGCAAAGAACCATGCCGAAGGTTGTATTCGAACCCGCGACCCCCCTTCCGACCGAGGGACTTAGCCGGCACATGCTCTAGCCACCTCGGCAATACAGGTCGGCATTTGCATCACTTTTATTAATTTTCAATATTTTACCAAATGTATTACAGTTGTTACCCCTGATGATGTGAATAATCAACTCACGAAGCTGACCCCAACATTATTTTTCGAATAAAATACAATAAAAAAAGTCTGCTTAAATAGTAATTGATTGTCAGTAAATAAAATTATACACTTGATACATTTCATTGTTATTTTTTTGTGCAAAAATTGGATGGCTCTTCAATTTTTTGTCTAATTATCAGTGAGCGCCATTCGGGCCCCACTCTTCCGAGCGTCGCCTTCAGGGTGTTCCCTCGGCCTGTAACAGGGGTGTCCAACTGGCGGCCGCGAAAGGTTATTAGTCAACGTGAAAGTCCCTTTCCCACATGTCGATCGACAATACTGCGCACCTAGCGCAGGCGTCCTGCAGAGGTCAACACCCCCTTTCATGTAAAATTGGCGAAGTTTAGATTTAAGTGGTTTTTTTTCTAGTAAATACAGTAAATTCAATCCCAATGTATTGTAAATTTGATGACTTCCCAACCCATTGTAGACTTCAAAATCATCCCGATGTACGTCCTGATATCACGCATGGTTCCTTCACCCCCCCTCCCCCGTTTCATAGCAGCCGAGCCAAGTGCCGAGATCAACATTACGGGGAAGTCAGGCGTGGATTGCCCGAGTAATCAAAATACGTCCCGCAACGTATTCAATGTATTCAACGTATTCAATGCGGCGGCGGTGGTATAGTGGTTAGCGTACGGTAATTAGTGGTGGTATAGTGGTTAGCGTAACGGACTGCTATACCCAAGTTCGCGGGTTCAAACCCGATCGAAGCCGTGGATTTTTAGGGGCGAAAAAATCCTTCGTACGCCTTCCGCGGAGGGGAAGTAAAGCCGGCTCTGCCATGTCAGTAGATTTACTTGCATGTAAAAGATCAAGCCTAAATGACGCCTCTGAGCTAAATTCAAATCGCCGGTTTCGTCGCCTCAGTAATACCTTCTTTCCGCTAGTTGGTGAAAGGAGTGTAACAAAATTTGCGTGGTCAGACGGAAGAGCAGGCCTCATGGCCTGAGTCTCGCCACGAAAAATAAGGCAATTCAATTCAATTCAATTCAATTCAATGTTGTAGTTGTGGCCCTTGAGGCCCTGGCTAGTTGGGCTCCTCTGGTCTAGACGCTGTCTTGGCGGCGCGGCGGGTCCTTCGCTGGAGGCGCACGCCTCGCCTGTCGTCTTGAAATGAACCTCCTGTCGCTCTCGGGACTGCGGCTGAAGGTCTCTTCCTTGCCACGTCATTTAGGATTCTCGATTCTTCCCCTGGCGATGACGCAGCGTTTTGTTTCGGAATCTGACGTTGACGAACGGTTCGCGGCCCGCCGGAATTCAGGAGCTGTCCGTCCCGTCTCAACGGAGCGCGCCCAGGGCTTCCCATAGTTCGCGAGGCGGCATATTTCTCCAATCTGTGCATTCCTCTCTACCACGAGACGGTGTGGTTGAACGGTTCACCTTCCATCGCCTCGCCCCTTGTGGGGAACTGCACTTCGTGTGATTTCGGAACGAACACGAATGGCCAGGCGTGAAGCTTGCACGACAGCAGTGCTGCAAGTGATCAATTTTTAAAAAAATTATTTACGTCACAAACAGTTAAAAACTGCGTGTGACGAGCTATGGGAGAAGTGAATTTTGTGCACGTTTTCATAATTCTGTGGTCTCTATCCTAAACCATATTCTAGTCGAATTTTGAATACAGAAAAGAGAGGTTTTTTTCGAATTTTGTTGACAAAATATTTGCTCCTATATAATAAAATATATTTTCAAAGGTAAATTAGCTATAAATTCCTGCCCTGAACCCTCATGTTCTTCATCAAAGAATAATACTTTTTAGTGAACACACGACAAATATTAGTGCACTACTGAGAACCCATGCGATTAAATCGCACGATTAGTCAAATAACCAAACTGTTTTCTGCTTAAATTCTTTTTTTGTATTCCAGCATTATAAACGACCTAACCTCACTAAGATCACTAACCTCTCATATTTCAAGATTTCTATTCAATGTAGAAAATCACGTTCACACGCTTACACAACCTACTCTAAACTGAAACAAACAAAAATGCTTGAGATTGCAACATTCACTGTCCCCCGCCACCGTCCCACAGTGTAATTTTCTTCCGAAAGATCGCGCGGCAATCAGAAATTACAGATCTCGAATTACTACTTTTTTTAATATTTACGTATTGAAAAAGTGCGTTAAAAATTTTAACGCACTTTTTCAATACGAATGTCCCACGTGCAGCTGAAAAGAAACACGAATTTTCAATCCACTGCTTCTTTATACAGATCGGTTTCGTATGACGCCCAATTTATTGAAAAGACCAAACAGCACTTTGAGAAATAATATGTAAGATAATACAAAAATATTGCTAAATACGTCTCCCATATGTCTAACAAAACAATTGTAAATATAACAATTTCATTTCGTAGGTAATATTTCGGAGATTGTCTCGTCCTATCCTTTAAGAGAGCTTGCGGCTGGAAAATATCTTGCATTACCTATTGAACGGCTCAAGGTTTTGACTTACTCCTACAATACTCACTAATCAATTAAACTGGACTGGAGTTACACGCAAATTACATCTAAAAACTTTAAACTAAAGGTGCTACTAAAGGTGCTACATACTTTCCTGGATCTTATGATTTTAAGGAAGCTGGCCGTATTTCCCTGAAGCATACATATACGGATCTTGGTAAAAATGTCCATTACATTTTCAGAAAATGTTTGAACGTTGCACCTTGCAACAGTAACAGTGAATACTGATTGTGTTGTTTCAGAATATGTAAAACTCTCTTATTTCATGGAGAATGCTTAACGACCAAAATATTATATTGGAGTTAGGTTAGACGGGTCAGTAGGAGCAAAATTAATTTAAAACATAGTTGTTTGCCACCGTTTCAGAAAATATATTTCCATCCTCAGGGATTTCAACCACCAAATCAATGCACACATATATATTAATTAATCTGCTACATAATCTAGATACTAAGGCACCTCCTAGGCAGTGAGGAACAGTCCTACATCTTTACCACACAAACATACACCGTGACAGATTTGTGAGTTATGACGTGGCAATAACACAATGGCAAAGCTGCGACACGACAGTTTCAAATTCTTAGAATTACTTCTCACTGTTGGGCGATGGAGCATGGTTTTGCATTGTCGAATTTGTGTTGACGTGCATGCGAAAATAATTTGTTTTCGCATGCTCTGCGATTTGTAATGCGCTTTACAAGTGACCGCTGAATGTATTAACAACAACAACAACAACAACAATAATGATAATAATATGTTACTATAATAATAATAATAATAATAATAATAATAAGTTGAATGCGTTAATATGGACAGGAACTGCATAAATATAATATCATGTAACTAATCATAACTATCATGTTACTAATGCGTAAAGGACCAGATGTTTTGCAGACGCGGCATTTTGCAACACGGCATTTTGCTTTGTTCTGTTTTACAGTTTGAAGAAAATCCTTCACACTTTTGAAGCTCGTGGATAGATTTATCGAATTTATGTGAAGTCCGTAAGTCCATAGCAAGCTTTGGTATTCATGATTTTGTCTCGGAGAGAGGTCAGTACTTGACGTATGTCGAGGATCCCACAACGACTTACTCGTACGTTCGGCATTACTCGTACGTTCCCCTATTGGAAATCATTTGCGCTGCTGAGCACAAGTGAAACGATATAGTAAATTCATTAATTCGTTTAACTTACCAATCACTTGAAATCAATTCAAACGCATTATCTATACTGGATCTCGAAGTTCAATTACCTTTTTAAAATTGACAGTACTTCAAAGAAACTATGAATATTAGTAGAGATTTATTACTGGTCTGTAAGATGTTACTTATCAGCGTAATCAGCTTTTATGTCTGTACACAATATGCGTCAAGACATCCTTAGGAAAATAACACTCATCGTAAACAAATAATGATGTGTTCTCTTTTCTTAACGATGAGAATATCTTAGTTCATACAGTGAAGATGCTCATTACGTTTTAATTACAGAGATGACTCAGGCATAGCTCGTTAGTCACTTCAGGATGAATGATGTCGACGTGAAACATGCGTTGATATCAAAACGATAATTCTTTTCTATTACACAGTAATTGTTCCCTCGAAGGTTAGAATAACATAAAAGAAAGATAATTTTTAGAATCAACTGATTCAGACAGCGGCATTCTGAATTGAATAAGATTAAATAGAAATTATTCAGGAAACATTTCTACTTATGAACTGAAGAGTTCTATTGATTTAAAGTACTATTACGTAAAACCCATATTTTGTTTCGCTAAATACAGACTTCAACCCCTTCAGACCCAATGCACATAATTTTCTAATATTTTTCTGTGAATTACGACCGTATATACATTATTCTGCCCAATGTCTGGATTCGATGTATGTGTTTTTGCTGCCATTTGTGAGAGTTGAAAGTAATACTAATTGGAACGTGTCTAAAACATGGCGACAGACCTTTCGTTGTGAAAGATCAGGATGCTTATTTTGATTTGTAATAACAATCAATGAAATCAAATGATTTTGACTTCAAACAATAATATTGTGTAATTTTGTGTAAATAGTGTAATATAATGTAATAATCCCCCTCTATCCTATCGCAGCGTGAATCAAAGTGCTCTTACAATATTGTACGAACTTTTATACAATATATACAGGTGGAACAACTAAGTGATAACACTCCTTGTATCTCCTCAACCATCATACTCGTACAAATATGCCGTTTGGACAGTCGATTGCATTAACAGGGGCTACTTGATTACAGCATACTTTGTCTTTTCGCTATTTTTTACTTCTAAGATATAAGGTCAACTTTTTTATTTTTTAAAATCAAATCCTAACCTAAATTTTAGCTTATCGTAATGGGCTTAAAAAGTCGATTTCAAATATGTGTACATATTCGTATTTAAGCGAATCGTTTAAAATTTGATGTGTTTTTGTAACGTTATTTTCCACATTTTCCCCAGATATTATTGTCTCCAGCACGCAAAGATGCAAAAAAGTTATACATTACAACAAGCACATACACTGCAACACGTCAAAGATGCAAAATAAGACAGACATTTTTTGTGATAATTTTACCCATGAAATGTCTTCAAATGAAACGTAAGAATGACATCTGTCTCGTCCTAATAAGAGGTATTTTACCCGAGTAATTTATCGTTTCCGTTTTATAGCCATGACGTTTACTTGTTTTCAGTGCATGGCCAAGAAAATTCCAAAAGAACATAACCTACATTGTAGGTGTCCTGTACGTCTTTACAAATAGTTCCATGAGAGAACTAGTTAGCTTAAGCAAATTGAAAACGCATCGTCTCTTTCTCACTCCTAATCCTTCTAAAATCTAACTTGCGGTATAAGAATTATCTTGTTGGTCAGAATGACATTTCTAAATTGACCAATAACTGCTCAAAAGCCTGGTTTGGATAAATTTGCTAACTATTCTAGTCGCTTAACAAGAATTTCACAAATCGCCCATGTCGGAATACAATTACAAGAAGCTATTAAAATAAGAGGTCATTCGAATGGGTCCTCTTTAAATCCGTATCTGCAATTAATTGACGAACGCTATTCTTCAATTCTGAACGAAATATGCAGTACAGGCAGCACAAGCCCAGCTCAAGACTCAAGTGAAATTTCTCCACCTACGTATTATTTCAACAACTGCACATTTTAAGGGAGCTCATTTTATTAAATATAAAATTTATAGAGGTGTTACATTCATACACCTAAAGTTTTGTTTGTGTGTGGCTGATTATGCTAAACAAACGTTACTTATAATGAAATAATGAAATAAATGTTTTGTATTGCTGACATGATATGATTTCACTTTGGCTAATTTGTTATAATTTATACTGTTCATGTTAAGATTGACTATTTACTATATATTTATTTTCATTCGTGAAATAATCTTCACAAATACCTCTTGAGGTTGTACGTTTTACAGATAAATTCACATGCCGCTGAGCGGCTAATGAATTTATCGGTAAACTCCGAATCCTCTCTGGTATTGGTTTTGATGAATAATTTTTACGCTATGTATAACGAAGAATCGTAATTGTTTTGACGTTTTACTTCATCAAAATTTAAGTAATAAGTGAATGTTAATAACATATTAAGCCTATGTAATATGTTAAATACTTTTGTAAGACTTTATCTGTAATATTTTTAAATTACAAATTAGAATACAAAATCTTTTCCTTGAGTGCTTAGTATTTTGCAAACTTGCGACGAATTGGCATAATTTTAAACATGTTTCTTTTGACTGAATGAAACATTAAATATTATGTACAAATGTGAATTGGTTTTCTTATGGCATATAAATAAGCAGAATTTTAAAACAAAATGTTTCTCCAAATTACTTCAAGTTTGAAAGGATTAATACATTGAGAAGAAACATTCCTAAAGTCACTACCTAAAAGTTCCCCTGGTAAATAATACACTGAAAAGCATGTTAAAATAAATATTACTTTCCTTTGTGATGCTTGGTATATTTTCTACTAATAAAGAAACAGTTATGCAACAAAAAGTTTTTACTTGGTAATTCATATCGATTTTAATCGTTTAATGTCTTCTGACAATGTGCTGTGAAATAATATAGTTGTATTGCATGTGAATTTTTTGTAGTGAGCTGTTGATATTGACACTTTATGATATATGAACATATGATTATAGACATTTTAAATTGATTATTTTATGTAATTTGAAACGATACTACTTTCCTAGTCTTTAAACGTGATAAAGCGTGAGACTTACATAATAGAAACAAAAGAAAAGTTAACTGTTTTATAAGTCCACAAACAAGGTAGTTGATTCAAGCAAAAAAATAGTCAATCTTTCTAGTACAAACTGAGATCAGTTCAACAAAACACTTCTTGAACAAGTAAAAATATATTGAAGTTACAAATACATCCTTACTGAAGCTAATATTTCGTACGTCCACTGTTAAGTTCAAATAGCCGCCTTCAGAAAGAGTATGTAGACAGGTAAATTACATGAAACGTGAAGTAAAATAAGTGAACAAACAACCACAGTGAAAATAACAACAGAAAATGCTAAGCTCATATATACAGCAGTAATAAGACCCCTAATGCTCTATGCCTGTCCTGCCTGGATTAATGCAGCAAAAACCAATATTCATAAATTACAGGTCATACAGAATAAATTCCTGCGAACAATAACCAATGCACCCTGGTTCATCACAAACAAACAACTTCATAAAGAAATTCAAATAAAGTCTATCATACATCACGTCACTAAGTTATCCCATAATTTTTATAACAATTTCCATCAATTACACAACTATCCCAATATAACCTAAGCAAAGCACCCAGAAACGCTACCAAAATAAAAAATAGATTTCCCAAGCATGTTTTTATATACAATTTGCAAATTTGGATGATTCCTTGTGAGGTGCTCAGTGGGTTTCCTCTCCCTAAGAAATAGTTGTAAAGAAGTAATAGTTTAGTTTTTTAATGTAGATAATAAGCATAAAAAATGTGAGAAAGTTTGTAATGTTAAACTGAGCCATGTATCATATTCAAAATAATAAAAATTATTTAAAAAAGTGAACAAAGACACCCAAATTGACTGAATTAGATCGGTTAACTTTGGCCGAACGACTTTTTGTTTCATCTTGTCGTACTTGGTGATAAAATTTACCGAAGTCCTCACATGCGCAGCGGCAGCAAACGGCCGCAAGAGGCGACGACTAACGAGTTTTGTCGCGCTCGTTCTGTTATGCAAGCTTCAGTTCGTCCTGGCGCGGACGCCGTGCTCCCACGAATCGTTTGCAACCTTGTTTGTCGAGCTGATGTACCCTGTACATGAAACTCCGCGCGCAGATAAAACACCGGAACCGCATTGAGCAGATTTCGAGCTCTCGTGTTTATTATGACCTTTGTCGAAACCGATCACGAGCAAAATGTCATCGAAATCGATGCAAATTTACCCGCGACTTCGCCTGCCGCGCGCTGCGGCATTACCGGCAATATACTTGTACAAATTAGACTCGGCCAACAGTTAATCCACGGATCGGCGTCGCGCGATGAAATACGATCCCCGCGCACCGGTCAATATCAGAGAAGACTCCGCGCAATTACACAATTCCCAAAGATATACGAGGTTTCTTTTGAACTCGCGTTCTAATGAACGTAACGAGCAACTGTCGTGATAAACATGAGTAAGGAAGGAAACGTATTTACTTCAAAAAATACTGCAAACGACATGAGAGCATGTAATGGCCAAAGACCACCGTGATATGAAGATATCCCTCGAGAGAAAGTAATGCCCGTTCATTTCAAGAAGTTATGAATGGGAATTAGGGGGTGCGTGCCTAATGGAAAAGAACCGGACGTTTCTGATGTATTAACAGACGAAACTATCGAAGCGCAACTGTAATACGGATCTCTAATATTAAAGAAGTCGTAAAACTCATTATTTACAGTAACTCATTATACCCACGTGTTTAAGTTATCAGGAATATTTTCGATTACATCAAACAATAAGGAAGCGTTTCACCACAAAGAGCACACAATTATGGTAATGAAGAATCTAGCACTAAACCCACTCGCAACGAAATTACTTGATGTCAATCTCGTTCACAACATTCATCCAAACATGTCCAGACTGCGACTCTTTGCAATTTGCTAAGACATACTTAATGGCCTATGACGTAAATATATCACTCACTCACATGTAAAAAAAAAAAAACTTTCAAAACGTCAAAGAGCGTCAAATTTTAGGAGTTTGTTTGTCAGCAAATTACACGCGTTGTTTAGTCAGAATCCATGTTTGCGGGCTGTGATACAGAATACCCCAATATTAAAGCTAGATATTTCTTTCTCAAAACAATTCACATCAATTTCAGATTTTTAAAAAGATATCATGCATTTCCTTTACAAAATGCACTAGGCCCTTTTTGCTTAATAATAACACTAAGAGGAGGAAAAGCTTCGATACGCCCCACATTCGCACTAGTTCGTTTGGGGTTTTCTTTTTTATCGAGAGGCGTCTTCCTAGTTTATCCACTTGCGTTTTCATTAGAACTCATTTCTAGACTTGGCGCACTGTCAGGAAAAGTGAAATCATGCCAGTGATCTCAACAAAATAACTGGACGCACAACTGCAATGCTTTCAAGTGCTGAAAATTGTGACGGTCGTTTTTTCGTTAGGTTGGCTGCGGTGACGTCTTCCTACAGACTTTCTTACGAGTGAAATGTGTCTTGTATGTTGTTAGCGATGCAATCGTTACTGTCGATTACAATCGTCTCTGTCAAAGAAAATGCCAAAAGCAATCGGTTGTAAAGAACGCTAACAAACTAAACTAGATGTGAGTGTTATTCGATGAGATATTTAGCCATAACTTTTATAACATTTTTTATGTTTTCGACGACTATTATTTGCTATAAGTCGATGTAACAAAATTATTAAAGATACGCAAACCAAGAACACTCCCCTCCGTTAATGTTAAAAATGTTTCCAAGAAATGAAAGAATGGATTTTGTTTACGTATTGTAGGTAAATTGAAATTTCAAGTATTAAATTTTGATTACTTTCAACTTTATTTAAGTTCTAGTGAACATGAAAGAGAATAAATGTTTAAAATTGGAATGAGACCCTATTTCCTGCTATTTGGTTCTGAGGTAACTAGGATACAACAGACATTCACCAACATGGTGATCCGTCACGATTTCTGAACACAGAGTGTTGTCTCCAGTCTACCCTAAAGCTCATTGAATCATGCAATTAAGGCTCTTCACTTCGAGCGCTGCACCGTTGGTAGTATTGCTTTATTTCCTTGTATTGATGATCACTTTTCTTCAGCCATTCTATGCGTCGACGAGAACATTTACAATTGAGGTTCCTGTGAATGAAGTTGATGTGAACGCACATAAAATGGAGAAGAAGAGCTAAGTAGTTGGGACGAATCCATGTTGTCTGAGATGCCATTGCCGCTTAGGATGGCTTCGCCGATGATTTTGTGATATTTAGCAAATTTTCATCGCGTTACGCAACAACACTGAAGACACTTGAATATCCACTGACTTAATTACATTAAATTTTATTGCATTACTGTGCCGATGATGGTATGAGCTGACCGTTCACCGTCGATACTCCGAGCTGCGAGGACCGTCAGAATGCGACCGCGGCTGACCGACGAATGGGCAAAATAATGGTAAACATTAAATATTACTTCATGAATGATGCGTTTCATGCAGTGTCTTTGTCCGTTATAGTCCATAAAATGGTGGATAACATGTAAACAAAAGTTAATGTAAATTTTGTAACATGAAGTTACAAAAACATTTCATTATTATTATTATTATTATTATTATTATTATTATTATTATTACTATTATTATTTACACAGGTACATGGAATTGCCACTTTACATGTGAGTATTCAATGGTGTAGCTAGATGGGGGTAGCGGGGCAGGTCCGCCTCGGGTGACACCATTTTAGGGGTGACACCAATTAGAAAATTTATAATTGGAATTATACGAGTATAATTTTAATGATTTATTTAAAAATAATATTTTTAAAAACATGCACTTGTTAATTAGTTATACTTCGTTTAGATTATTTATTTAAAAATTAAATTTCAACTATTCTGAATTAAATGTAGTTTTTAATATATTATAAATAAATGTCATGTGCAAATATATTGTTAATAAACAATGTATAAACTATTCATTAATAGTTTTTTATATTTAATTTATGGGGGGGGGGTGATACCATTAGTTTTGTCCCGGGTGTCACCAACTCAAGCTACGCCACTGTGAGTTCATATGCAGAGAGTCACGTAACTTTAGCACCTCCTGTAACTTTTGAACGCTTGAAGTTATTGCAATGCAGTTTTCACGAAAGTGCACGAGGGAATGGGGCTAATTGATAAGCGTGTTCATTGGTTAGTGCTTTGGATTCGTCTTTTTACGCTTGTCATGATAGACTGAAAAATATGTATAGTTCCATTTGAAAAAATTAAGTAACCACAATTATCTCGTAAATGCAAGCGATAAAATAGAAATGAATGCACGTATCAATTAGCCACTAACGTCACTTCCGCACTTCCGTGAGAACAGCATTGCATTAACTTCAACCGTTCAAAAGTTACAGGAGGTGCTAAAGTTACTTGGCTCATCCTGCATATTATACAAAGCATGGATGCAATACTGGGGCCCGAAGGCACGAGCAACTGTAACTGAGAGCAACGTACCCTTAATTCTGAGCGAGGACATCCCCAATGGGAACCTGGTATCTCCTACCAGCGGGGCACCGCCCCAGCCGGGACAAGATCCAAAGCCCCTGACCGGTCTCCCGGCATGTGTGGTAGTGTAGTGCATGTTAGTGTAAGTGTGTGTGTAAGAAGAGAGGATAGGACAAGGAGGAGGAAGGAAAGATCGCGCGTGGTCCGTGGCCCGTTTTTTTAGGGTACAGCTCCGGCATTCGCCTTGTGTCACGGAAAACTACCGGTCAGAGCAGCCGTCCACTAGAATTCTCCTTCAAACGGCGATTGAATTAGACCTAACTATATAGCTACTGTCGAAAATCCTTCTGCTGTCGGGACTCGAACCTAGGATCTCCTGGTCAGAGGTACTGCAATTACATCAGTTGATGCACTGAACCGCTCCTCCGAGTGTTTTCGTTAAAAACTATACTAAAATTTAACTGAGAAAACAGGCAAGTGAAATCTGCAATAGCGGGACATGGAATGCAATTAAACTTCATGTAGCAATGACAATTCCATTAATGCATTCCAGAAATCAATACTTAACAGAACAATAGCCAAGAAGAACATCGATTCGAGCGGAAAGAAAGAAGTGAAAGCTTCCTTCGCCTGCAGTAACGACGAAGGGTTTGACGGTTCAATTTCAGCCGCATTCGAACCGGTGTCGTCTCGGCAGTGAGGCGCATAGAGTGAGAAAATAGGAGCCGGCTTCGAAAGTCGAAGTCCGTTACATACTAACCAGAGAAAACGTTTTCCGCAAACCAAAACCAACCTATCATCCTCAATCCTTCATTAATTCTACAGATGTGCAAAGCTACTTCACTAACGAAATCGTCTTCCGGAAGAAGAAAAAATAAGCAAACTGGCTCCCGCACGCTAATAATATTATATAAGCCTGAGATTTCCTGAATAGGCACCGACCTCTCCTTATGGAAGACTGCTCTTAATATTGCCACAACTGACCAAAGTTTGTGGGTCTTAAAATTATTTTTCTACGCTGACTTATACTAGGGCAGCTTTTCAGTTATACACTTCTGTTTCTAATTCATTGTTCTGTTTCTGACTAGTTCACTGTTATGTTTCAAGTTCACTTCATACTAGGCATCTTTTTAATCATACGCGCTAATACAAAGTCCATAAACACATTGGGCCGACGCGTTTCGTAATTTTCACATCGCACCCTGCTGGAGAGGATCACGTCCAAAAGTTAATAATTTGTCGTGTCCTTTACATTACCCGCTCGGATACCTATATAGTATTAAACATTATAAATAATTAAGTTAAATCATCCAAATTATTGAAAACAAATGCGCGAAAGTTTCATACACTTAAAACAGCTCATAAATCAGCAATTTCGTTTCCATTAATTTTTTTGCTGCACTATTTTGAGTTGAGCTGGACTGTATGATTAATGAGACCATCCATTAACAGAATAGTCATGAAATTCAATAAATGTAATTCGATATGTTAGAATAAAACGTAATCCATCCCATTAAACAACACAGTCGAAACAAAATATGATACAGTATAAAATACATTTTCTAAAACCGAACAGTATTACGTTTTCCTAAAATGGTGAGAGAACGAACGAAATTAGTGCAAACTACATTCTTAAAAAGGAAGAAATTCCACAATATAAATAAAAGCCACCGCACATTTAAGAAACTTCTTTTGAGTAAATATAATTATTGGATGTACGAATCTGTAGAAAATTAATAAATGATTTTTTCAAACAGCAACAATTCAATTACGGAATTTTTCTCCGAAAGAAACAATGACTTCCGGTTTTACCGGTGAAGAGAAGACCACTGAAGGAAAGAACGCATACTTCATTTTATTATAATATTTTCAATCAGTTTTTGAAGATATTGACCATTATTTGCTCATATTTTCCTACAATTCAACACAAGAGACAGACGTTTTCAAATGCTGTTCACAAAGTGCGGAGAAAGTATTGTAATGCTGCGGGAATAAAGGGTGATTTTTCAACAGAATAACTGATTAGTGAGCTCTGGTAAGGAACTACAGGTGCGACATCAGCACATACTTTCTCCCATTATTTCTGACATTTGCAATTTTTGAAATTTAGAGAGCTTAACGAAAATCAGACCTACGCCAGTCTTTTAAGCGTACATTTTCTATTCGTTGAAAATATTTAAAAAATATTTGGAGCGTTTTTTAAAAAAAAGTATTTTTTTTACAATATACATTAAGCAGAAACTGAGCGAAAACTACTCGTTCCAAAAAATTGTACCTGACGTTTTTTGAAGATATGCTTTAAAAATCTGTCTTCAAATTTGTAGTTTTAGAAACTTACAATCATGCAAGAGTTTTGTGCAATTTTGAAAGGGAAAATTTAAAGAAAAAAATTGGAGCCGTTTTCTTGAGAAAATAATTGTTTAAAAATTGTCTGTTACATGGACAATATCGCATTTTCAAGCACTCGAATACTGCAGAAGCTGTTTGGCAAAATGGCTACACTCCAGGAAAAAGCGAAATGTATTTTATGGCTTCATGAGAGCAGTGTGTTTCACCGTCCGTGAACAGGGTGACCACCGATAAATTAAGCAAGCGTTGAAGCAGTGCAACAAGCAATTCTTCGAAGGCCTCCCAAGTCGACTCTTCGCGCATCTGGAGAACGCGAAATTCCCCGGTCCACAGTGCAAAAGATTTTTCGCAAGTGACTTGGGTTCCACAGGAATAATCTTCAGATATTCATGCTTTATTCCGGGAGGTGTCGGACTTCGTCGTGCTGCTTTTGCGAATGACTTAATGGACCAATGAGGACAATGAGTATCTCAAACTAGTGTGTTTTTCAGGCAAGGGGAAAGTGAATATGCACAATGTGAGAATATGAAGTTCAGGAATGTCACTTTCTATTGTTAGAGAACACGTTCCACCAACGAGATACACAAATCCACCATTAAAGTGCTCGGGGTACGAGACAGTATTTTGTATACAGTTTTCAGTAATTCATGTTCTACCTTACCCCAACAGTTTCTTATATAAAGTGAACAATAAAATCGCACACCAGAAAAGAATGTTCATTCTACTTCTCCATTTTAAAACTAGTGACACAACAACAGCACATTTTCTTGCCTCATTTTAACTGCTCGCATTATTTCCAGCACCTCATAGGCAAGCAAGGATAAGTTCACATATTAATTGAACATTCGGAAATAAAGGGCCTCCATTATATCGAATTATGAATGCATTCGAATCGACGATATCATTATCTTATGAATTTCTGTTGTAACATCCTAGCATTTTGCTTTGTCGGACGGCACAAGATGAGCGGCAGTCATGGGGGATATATCACTAAACTTTCTCATAAATTCTTCCAAAATCTACCTTCAGTTACCGGTGCATTCATTTCAATCTAGGTAAAGAGCATCCCATAGAACCTCGTTTAAGAAACAGACTTCCCTCTGACATCTTCCTCCGTAATCCGGCTGATATAAGATAAATAAATAATCCTCCCAATACTAGTCAACAATATGTATTCCTCCACTCAGATACTCGTACTGAACCATTATAATGTTACAGGGAGGTCGCCGCAGCTACACCCTTCGTATATTTTTCGTCTGAAAATGCTCGCTCCTAACAACTGAAAAGCCGTATGGCTGAGCGTTGTATAATCACCTCATTGTGCAATAAAATAAAAATAAAAAAAAGGCATGTGGGAGGGGTTGGTCCTCTGGCGGCGGCCGGACCTCCGGGGGCGTTTCTTGGGCCGCTGCTGACAGCCAGCGCAGGGGAGGAGGAGGTGTGGAGAAAGCACCCCGCCTACGAATGGCGGCGGGCCCATTCGCATCCGGCCCAAACTCGGTAAGGAGAAGACGCCTTCAGCGTGGAAGGTGGGTCACGTGACTCCTCGCAAGTGAGACTAGCGAAGGAGTCTGTGGGCATTGGAGTTTCTGACGAATCGCTGTGCGGGTGCACGTTGCCACCCGCGAGGGGGTTCATCGCCAGCCGCGACTCGCGAGGAGTGGCTTTCGCCTCGGGACGGGGGGCCAGGGGCGGCGCTAAGATGCAGCACGCTGGGGGTACTGTCAGGCTGAGGCGGCTGGCCTCAGGGAATTGCAGTGAAGTGGAGTGCAGCTGTAGCTTCACTAGGACTGTAAATATTGAATAGTAATTGTAAATAAATCTGTACAAAAAACTCTCCGTGTTTCTGTTTCACTCATTCACGAAGTCACACTGTGTATACATTCTTCTAAACTGTAATAAAGTTGAATATATCGTTTTATTGAACGTATAGAAACACTGTAACATTAACGTTAAGTAAGTAAAACCGCCTTATCTTATCTTTCCCATCATGTCGCCGTTCAAATATGAACTTCTCAAACATCTATCGCTGCATTGTTGCCAAATGCAGCGAACGGTGGTAATATAAAATTAAAGTAATAAAAGTTCGTACAAAATTGTGGTGCTCAATTGTTTGAATTTTTCTTTCCTATTACATTTAAATCGTATTTTTAAGAGAGAAAACTTAATTGGGCTAATTTCAATTAAGGTTTGGGAATTACTTGAAAGAAAATACTACAGTACATTGAGAATACAAATCGTAGAATATAGTAAACATCGAATTAATAGTGGGATTTTCAATAGTAAATTATAATTAAAATTAAATTATTTTTCATATCAGTTTCACCCATTTCTGTTCTCCAAAGATTTTCCCCGTAGCCCGTAGTTGGTGGGACACCGGTATACATTTCATTAATTTCAAGCAGAAAATTCTGCGAAAACTACAGTTTTTAATAAGCTGATTTTTTAGAACAGATTTTGTTAAGACAAAAACCTCTATCTTCAATTTTGTGGTATCCAAATATTAATTTTTTGTAATTTTCGAAAAAAACAGAGCGATCAGTAAAATGAGACTTGCACCATTTCCTTTTTCAGAAAAATTGTACATGACCTTTCTTTAAAGAACCGCTTTTTTACAACAGATTTTGTCTGAGGCAAAATTTTTTGAATTCAATTTTGTAGTATTGAAATATTAACTTTTTGCAATATTCGAAAAAACGGAGAGATAACTGAAAATGGGACTCGCACCACATTTGTTTTAGCCTCTTTTTACTTATGAGAAGAAAAATTTGAGGGAAAAATATTTAAAATGTTTTAACGTGCCTACACTCACTCAAAAAAATATTCGGACAGTGCTCAGCATACTCACATTAAACACATTCTGAGCCTGTTAAAACAATAAAATATTATACCAGCAATAATTTTAATATTCTTTTAGGTTTAAATACTAGTATACTGCAAAATGCGTTTTTTCTGCTTTTACATCAATGATAAATTTGCATTAGAACTTCCAGTAACGGAAATTGCACACCAAATAAATATTCGGACAGACGTATCCCCATCATTTTGTCAACGAACTACTGGGCGAAAACAAAATGTAGGATCTTTTCCCACGGTTGATTCAAGGACGGTTGTAACGGTCAATCGAAGCGCTGTCGAAAATCAGTTTATTAGCGTCTCTCCTTGAAGCACGTTGAAAGAATGCCTCGAAAAGGAAAGAACAGCTCTTTCGAACTGCGACAATTAGTTATCTTTCACAATGCAAAAGGCAAGAGCTGCCGTGAAATTGCAAAAAACTTAAATATGAAGAAAAGCACGGTATATGACATAATTAAACGATTTAAACAAGAAGACAGGATTGATTCTCACCGCCAAAGTGGACGTCCCCATAAACTTTCCCGTCGAGAAGAGATCTTCGTTGTCAGGAAAATTAAAAAAATCCCAAGTTAAGTGCACCGAAGATTGCTGCAGAGGTGAGAAAAGAACTGGGGAAGGAAGTACATCCAGAAACAATTCGAGTAATTCTACGAAAAGCAAAATTTCATGGTCGCGTGGCTAGAAGAAAGCCGTTCATAAATAAGATTAACAAGAGGAAAAGGCAGGAGTTTGCTGAGGAACATGTAAACAAGGATCTTGAATGGTGGAATCGTGTGATATTTTCGGACGAGAGTAAGTTTAATGTGTTTGGACCTGATGGAAGAACATTGGTGTGGAGACAGGCAAACACGCAGTTACAAGAGAAGAATCTGCAGCCTACAGTAAAACACGGAGGTGGTAACGTAATGGTGTGGGGCTGTATGGCGGCGAGTGGTGTGGGTGAGCTTGTCTTCATTGAAGATATAATGGACAAACATAAATATCTAAATGTGCTCAAGGACAATCTCAAGAAAAGTGCTGATAAGTTAGGTATTGGGCATAATTTTAGTTTTTATCAGGATAATGATCCCAAGCATACGTCCCAATTAGTTCAACTGTGGCTTTTGTACAACTGTCCTAAAGTTCTTCACCCTCCCCCCCAATCCCCAGACATCAATCCATAGAAAATCTTTGGCAAAAGTTGGACAGTGAAGTGAGAAAGGAGCCTATCGCCAACAAACAACAATTAAAAGTGCGATTGCGCGAAGAATGGAACAAAATTTCAGCTGAGTATACTAGAAAACTCGTAGAAAGTATGCCAAAGAGGTTGAATGAAGTTTTGAAAATGAAAGGACTCCCTACAAGTTATTGATGTATTTATTTTTTGTTTTATTTAGTTTTATTAATTTGTTTATATTATGTGTCCGAATATTTTTTTGACATTCCAGAGAATCAAGTTTTTTTCAAATTTAATGTAGTTTAATAATTTTTAATGTGAAATTAAAATTGCATGTTGTTCTAACGTATGAAATGTGCGTCTTTCATTATTTACAACCAAAATTACGAAAAGTTTCATATCCTTTTCTAAATAAAAGAAAATATGGTAAAATCGCAGGTGTCCGAATATTTTTTTGAGTGAGTGTATATTTCACGTAAAATCACACGAAAACTACTCATATTGTTGAAAAATTGAACGTGATCTTACTTCCAGATGTCTTTGAGGAACATATATTATTACGGAAAAATCTTTACCTTCAATATTTTAGTTGTAGAAAGACGTCGAAAAAAATTTGAATTTTTGCAATTACCAGAAAATCAGGAATTTCAAACGAAAATGATACAACATTCTCTTAACCGTCCGTTACGCTATCTGATAACGAAATTTAATTAAAAAAATATTTTACCTTTTTCAAAAAAAAAAAAATTAGAGGAACTCCATGTAAAGTAACCCCCCCCCCCCTCAGTTAAAATATCGGTTTCAAATTCCGGGGGCTTCGATATTAGCCAGATCAATTTGGGAATATCAATTTTGGAGAAAATCGGCTGAATGGTTTAGGCACTAGCGTTGACCACAGACGGACAGATATTTTGCATTTAATCGATTTTTGGCACCAAGGACCCTCAAAACATTGATTCTGACAACACGACGTGTTAGAAGAAGTAATTAAGGGAGACGATTTACCCACTTTTTCGTTAACGGGGCCCGCCAAGTTTTCCCGCGGCATTGCAAAACTTTCCTTACACTCCATAAACAGAGAGAAAGTAAATATTTTGTGAATTAGTCAGGCAAGTTAGTATCACATTCTAATTGATTACAGAGCATGAAGTAATATGCAAATGAGCATGTCAATCATTCTAAAGGACAGTTAGCAAAAGAATGTGAAATAAACTTTATGAACCGCAATATTGCGAGGGAAATGTGAGAGAAGTGAAAGCTAACATTCATGAGGCTATTCATGGGTACAGGCAATTCTGAAGTAAATAAGTTAAAAGGATTTCTAGAAACATGCAACGTAGAATGTGACAATTCATTAAAGTTCATGTCTTATACCTCCTTCGATCGAAAAATGTAAATACACTTACCTTTACTTGCGTTCACATAAATATTCATAGGCTAATTTACACAAACAGCTATGAATATCAATGTCCTCGTGCGCTTACACAATTCTCCTTACTTGACGGTCTCTACTTCATGTGGTCAACGTACGCAAAGTATTTGTGAAATAATTTCATCAAACAAAACAATCATCGACGCTCTTCATGTATAAAACAACGACTAAATCTCAAAGTTTTTCTCAATTTCGTCTCGTGAAATAAAAAAAAATCTTGTTTTATCTTATGAAGCAGAACTGAACATTTTCCTCATTTAGTCTTGCATAATGCACAATTCTAATACTGTAATGTTTTGTAGGAAATGTAACAATGTAAGCATGTTTTAAGTTATTTAAAGGATTCACAATAAATAAGCAATGTACAAACATATATTTTACATATACTTTCGAACGAGGAGGAAAGAAATATATGGCAAATATTACTACTTCAAACGGAACATGCAGTAAAATAGCAGTGTCACTGAAATACAGATACAACGTCAGTTGAAGTGGACGAAAAAAAAGTCGATTTCCCTCAACATATTCATTGTGCTTTGTAAGAGAAACACTTGACTGTTTCACTTCATGCTATAATTTAACTCAATGCGATAATTTAAGTTTCATGTGTTACTTTTTGGCAAGAATCAAGATGTTGCCGTGATTTTTCGAGCCTTTGAGTTCCGCGACCTACATTTTTAACGGCACGGAAACTAACACACGACCGAACATCCTTCAAATTTGAAAATGAAAAGCATGGGAAGCAGCAAGAACTGTTCTTTGTTCGCATCCTGTTAACCAGGACGCTATACTACATCACATCTTGGAAAACTGCATTTTCTCTTCCTGTAAGTAAAGTTGTTGATCACGTGACTGCGAGTACGTTTCTTTATCCATCAGTTGCTCTTTTCCTGCACGGTGACTACTCACAAAAGTTGTTGTAGGGCCTGCAATATTCCAAATCGTTTTAGTGCCCGTAAGTCAAAATGTAAATATTCATTGTAATTTAATGTAATTAATTTAATAATCAATGTAATTTTTTTGGCAGTTTGAAGAAACACACAAGAAAAGATATTTCAATGGGCGTAGCAATCACGTAAATATTTCTGAACGTGTGTTATAAAAAATTGCAAATACCGCGTAAAATCGTTGGTGACAAAACCGTCATGCCAAAAAGTATTCGCATTGCTTTCTAAATTTGTTTCTAAGGTTTACTTGCGCCTTGTCTGGATCACCTCTATAGAGAGGGAATGTCTCAGAATACCACAAACTTCTAGAGCTTGAACAGGAGTCGAACATGATCACAAACTCGCATTGTCAAGAAACGAACTGGGAAATTCCACACAATGGAGATACATTGTTGTAGAAGTGTGATAATTGCCCCTGAATGTTAGGCAACCCCGGAATCAGTGATATAGATTAAGTCTCTTTTTTGATGGGGCAGTGCCTGACCTGCCGTACATCTGTACATACAAAACTGCCGAAAATTCAGGGGAAATGTCACGTGTGTCTTCTTCACACGACACATTTTCGACCCCTGTACAAGTCTCTACCTACAAGCCTTACAAGTGGAATCTGGGATGAGTTTGAATAGTATCACCTCACCCCAGTCACAAACCTAGCACAATTCAATTCAATGATGCCTTATTTTCCGTGGCGAGGTTCAGGCCATGAGGTCTGCTCTTCTGCGTGACCACGAAAATTCTGCTACGCTCCTTTCACCGTCTGGCAGAGAAAGGAGGTATCACTCAGGTGATGAAAACAGGCGTTTTGAATTTTTGCTCAGAGGCTTCATTTAGGCTTGGGTATCTTTAACATGCAGTAAATCTACAACATGGGACAGCCGGCTTTACTTCCCATCCGAAGGAAGGCGTACGAAGAATTATTTCGCCCGTAGAAACTAACCGGTGCACCATCGAACCCGCAGTCCAGTGTATTTGTGGATTCAGCAACTTCGATGAATTTATGAAATACAATATTTATACAACGGATGTCATTGTACCCGTTACTGCAGATTAAATAAAATGGAAGAATTTAACATAAAACCGAGTGTCCTCGCCATCACTGACATTCTTGAACTTCTTTGGAACGAAAATGACATACCTTAGTCGTGACATTAAAGCACAGAAGCCCCTAATCTGCCCGGATTATGCCAGACACATCTAAACAACTCCATTAAAGTCCCGTTAAAAACCTCATTTTTCATGTGATGGGCCCTCGAAACGGATTTTACTGCCAAAATGCCGACTTCTAATTTTGGGACCGAATTGAATGCTTTTCCTGTATGCAACATACAGACCAGGAAAAGTTGAAAACAAATTATTCCGTTATGCAACTGATGTATTTGCATAGTACAATAATCATTATTATACGTACATCTAATTCTTTATTTTCATAGGCTTTCTGCCACTCAAAGGTAGATGAAATGATGGAAATGACAAGCACTGCACGTTCAAACACCATAACAACAAAGTATTTTCATAGGCCGTTGAAAATCGAAAGTGTGTTTACAGTAAAATACAATATAACGTAGAATCAATAAAATTCAAATCAAGCCTATGTTAAGTTATTAATGGTCAGGGATTACAAAAATAATAGGCAAAATCGAATTATACAATTTCACCTTAAAGAGATTCTTCTCACGCAGGAGTACAACGAACATTTTTATTAAATTGCAGCGAATATAAATTGACTAATGTATACAGAAAGTACAAAATTTACCTACTTGAATAAATGAAATGGAGATTGGCTGGTTTATTTAAGTATAACCATGCGATGAAAGAAGACCATGTTTCACGTATCACTTGTTTTATGAAATTCTTTCCATGCAGTAAAGACTTCGTACGACACTTTCAGATGGCCAACAACGATTTTCACATTCAGTACTGTCAGAATAATAGGAAAATATTTTATTGAATAGTAACATGAAAGATATCTTACAATTCATCGAGATACGACTTTGAAACCCTGCCAAGACTAACAACGCGGTGCCTATCTCTCTCGAAAACTTTTACCGTCTTCTCAAAGAAACAAAGTATTGGTCTCCGGTCGCTTCTGGTCAGTGTCAAATGCGACCTGCAAATCTTATTAGCAGCAAGCTAATGTCTCATTTTTCTTCAAAGGTTAACAACTCTATTACAGCTTGAGACAGCATCTTCTACACAAATAACAACCAGGGAAAAGAAAGGTCGGATCGTTTTCACTCTCTCGCTACGGAGCATTGTAGTTCAGGGAAAAGAAAGTTATGTACTCGAAATGCTGCGCGAAAAAACTGCAAATTTTCGGCAGGAAAACTCTTATTACAGGGCCTTGGTAACGAAAAAGGGGATAGATACGGAAGCTACAAAAATCCTCTAACAAAACAAAACTCCTCTAACACATGGTGTAGCCAGAATCCATGTTTTGTGGATCCTTGATACCGGAAAATCGAATCACGTCAAAAAGTCTGTCCGTCCGTCCCTTTGTGAATAACGGTAGCGGCTAAAACGTTCAGTCGATTTTCTCCAATCGATCTGATTTCTTTGAATTTAAAACCGATATTTCAATTTTTGGTGGTACTTTACAAGAAGCTCCTGGGACATTTTCCAAATTTACAAAAAGATGGCTCCGTCGTTTTGATTAAATTTTGTTGTTGGATAGTGTACGTTTAAGATAATGGTACAGGTGTCATGTACGTTGAAAACCTGATTTTTCGAAAATTGCTAAAGTACAAACTTTTTTCGGAGTTTTTCTACAACCAAAATATTAAAGATAAAGATTTTATCCCTTAATGAAATCCGTTCCATAAAGATAAATTTTGGAATTAAATCATTTAAGCACTTAGTGGGTAATTTTGCGTGAAAATACGGGCGACAAAGTAGGTGTTGTTTTAGCACCACTAGTTTCTCTATTTAATATTGAAAGGGCAATGCAACTACAAGTTTAGGAAGTACCCAGCGATACTTTTCAGATGTCATGTAACAAAAATAGAAAACATAGTACTCACTGGGAAATTCCTACGCAGAACGAAAACAAAGGGAAAAAGAGTTTTATTTTTCTTCCAATTCAAAATATGGAAAACTTTGAATGAAACGCACTGATATTCCCGTGCCCATAAAGATACACAACACGTTAACAAATCAAATGTACTACAAAATTCTAATGCTATTGACGAAAATACTCAGTCTTGCCAAAACGCTCATTGCCTCTCCTTTATCTTTCCGAAAGAAAGAAAACGAGATTTCTGCATTTTTAAAGCATTGCATAGTTTGATTGAAAATACGACAGGCACTTAAAAAATAACCTTCCATTCTCTTGTCTCAAGGAAATTAGGTCTCCTCTTGGAGAGATTTGTTCGGTCCAGAGAGCCTTGTCTGGGTGGGGCCTGAGTGGCATATTTTCACATTTTTAGGAGAAAAGCGAAAGAGTAAACGATTATTTCGACTAAAAATTAAAATTATTTTTCGAACCAACTTTTGTTACGGACATTTTGTTGTACATGAAAAACATTGTTCCGTTGTCTACATGTTTAATATCATTTGGAAGTATTTAATTTAGGACGTTTAACAAATTTCTTCTCGAATTAAGTTTCCAAAAAGATTGTCAAAAGATACATTTAGAAGCCCTTAAAATTTATTTTTGTGATAAATTAAAAATAATTTAGTAGAAAATGGAAGACCAAATTTCAGTAGATACTTTCAAAAACATGTTCAATTCACCAATTTAATTCTAACATTTTCACGTGTGTAAACAGGTGTCTTTGAGGACAATTTGGTGAAAGTGACCAACCTAACATTATAATAATTCACAATTTAAAATTCCTGAAATGTAAAAGTGCCGACCAAACAGAAATAAACCAAAAACATGCCGATCCGGTGGCGGAGATCGCTAAGCCAGTAGTGCCGTGGCGATCTCGGACCGAAGGATCGCGGGTTCGAGTCCCGCTTCGGGCATGGTTGTATGAGTTCGTTCACCCCGTATCATCAGCATATCGTTTCATCCTCATACCATCACTCCAATAGTTGTCGCTAATGACCTACACGACCTTAAATAACTTAACACTAAAAAATCTCTTTAAATGGTGCGCGGTTTTTGTGTACAGCACATGGCTTTGCTGCGGGCGTCGAGTGCTATAATACTTGGGATTTTCGTTCTTGGCGCCCAAGGTCACGGACGAAAAATGGAGAGGGAAGGCTTTCTCCAATAGGAAGCTTCCACGTCACAACACAGCAGTGACGTGTAAGCTCACTATTGGAGAAAGCCTTCCCTCTCAATTTTTCGTCCATGACCTTGGTGCGCCAAGAACGAAAAACCCAAGAATAGAGGCGGCTCCGCCCCCGCCCCCGCCTTCCATTGCTCGCCCGCGGAAGAAAGCTCGCGTTGAGTGCCCCGCCGCCGCGCGCAGCGGTTGCGGGGTAATTAGAGGGGCAGCGTGGCCTTGAAAGAGCGCCAGGACTTGCGGCCGTGGAGGGTTGGATGGGGCGGGGCAGGGAAGGAGGAACAGGCAGCGGCCAGGGGCCCCAGAGCAGCCGGTACACCCCTCTCCATGCCCAAGCCTCGCAGTTGTTGCCCTCCAAACTTTCATTCATTGATTCATTCACACATTCAGTTGACTGACTAGTGATTTCCGGCACGTCAATTATTGATTGATTGATTGGTTGTTAGTAATATCCGCGCGTGCAAACAAACGAGCTAATACGTCCCGGAAGTGTAGTGCATGCTTTTTCATCGCGCTGTGACGGAGATCTGGCGCTGACCTACCGTCGACTATCCGGGTTTTTCCCAACAGGTATCTCCCACCAGAGGGGCACCACCCCAGCCGGAACAATCTCTAACTCCCCGACCGTTCTCCCGGCATGTGTGGTAGTGTGTTGCGTGTGTAAGGGGTGAGGATAGGACAAGCAAGAGAAATGAAATATCGCGCGCTATCCGTGGTGCGTTTGTTAGGGTACTGCTCCGGCATTCGCCTGTTGTTGATCGGAGAAAACCACGGAAAACTATCGATTAGAGCAGACGGTCGCTAGAATTCTTCTCCAGGTAGCGACTGAATTCGACCTAGCTGACAAGCTAATGTCCAAACTCCTGCTGCCGTTGAGACTCGAACCTAGGACCTCCCGGTCAGAAGCACTGGAGTGTCATCAGTCGATGTAATGAACCACCTCTCCGCGCGTCCGACGCGGTCAACTCCGAAGGCATTAGTCCCATAAGTATAGTATTGTTTCTATCGCGGAATGTGGCGATGATATCTGCTGGTGAGATCCGACACCGACCTATATGTTGGTTTGGGGAGTTTTTTCATCCAGGTCTCTCACTTCAGCTTCAGCACCGCAACAGCCGGGACAAGCTCTAAGTTCCGGTCTGGACTCCAGGCATGTGAGGTAGTGTAGTGCATGTAAGTCTACGTCCATGTGTGAATGTTGTGGCGTTCATAACAATCGCCTTGAACAAAATTAGTTTACGGGCATTTCAGAGACTTGGAAATAGTTGTCGGCGCGTGCTGAAGGGACGCTTCGCAAAACAAAGGGCTATATTTGGGCGACGAGGAAACATCCGGACGTGCGCTGCCACGGGGGCAGCCTTGTGAACCCCGTCGCTGTGCTGGCCGGAGAAATGCGGGTGGAGGAAGCGGCAATATGACGCAGTTCCGGAGCCAGGCCAGAAGGTACAGACGACGGCCCCGGACGAAAACACCTTCTTCTGCTTCTTGGCCTCGTCCGTAGGTCGTCGTGGGTGGTGCGGTTCATAGCACGTCGATGTGCTTGGTACGGAGGCAAGAGGATGAAGCCGGCGCGCGTGCGTCGTGACGTGAGGCAAGCGGTCGTGGTGACCGGTAAAGTTCCTTCTAGTAACGGTCGGTTATAATATCCATTGTAAAATTTGTAAATAGGTATGTCAGGTGTCGGTGCACATTGTGAATAAATATTCAATATTTTACAACCGTTCACGTCTGTGTATTTTTGTAACGGCCCGGCCGTGACGCCACAATGTGTGTATGTGTGTACATAAGGGCTGACGAAGGGAAAGGATGAGATGCTGCGTGCTGCGATTCCACATGTTTGCGAAGGCGTAATACCGTTACGTGACGCACCCCACAACGTGGGGGAGCGGGGGTCACTCGCTGACGCAAGTGACTTCGCAGAACTACGTTGTCGGAGCAACAGAGGGGATCGGACAGGCCTTTATTCGCCGCCAACCCCGAGCGTTAGCTTCCCCAACGGTCAGTCGCGAGTTCAAATGAAATTACTAGGAATTCTGAAACGCCTATGGTTCGAATTTCGTCCCAGCTAAGTGAACAATGAGAACGACTCTGCCGATTGTTCTGCCTGCATGAGAATTCTATCAGCTCAGTGCTCCACTAGGTCATTTCCATGGTTTCTTTCCGACAAATTCCTGGCGGATACCGGAGCAGTGCATTAGCAAAGAGCCATGAACCGTGAGCAGTCCTTTCTTTCTCATTCTGTTCCTACTACTCAGTTTTCCAATCTTTTTAGGCTACGATAGCTTTCCGGTATTGCCAGATCCTTTTCCAAGCTGCTACCCATGGGGACGAAAACGAAATTTTGTCACATTACCTCAATTTTTCCGTCCCCTAATAATAGAATTGAAATATGTCTTTAAGAATATTTCAGAAGACTAGTTAAAATATTACAGAAGAACAGTGTTGAACACTGTTGTATTTCATTGAAAAATTTGGAAATTTGGAACTATTCTTTCGTTAACATTTGAATGTTTCTGGAAATGCGCAATTTTGAGCTCGTTTTCACAGAGAAATTTTGAGAAACTTCATCAGAAATAAATTGAAGCACTTGTGTTCACAAATACAATAATGTCAAGTTATGTAAATATTAAGAGCGTTAGAGATAATTAAAAAAATACATGTGTAATGTTTAAAAAATCAAAAGAATAGATAAAAATGCCGTTAATATAATTTTGTTCGGCGCATTTAGTACTAATAAAATTGTACAAAAAGGTTAAACAAAACAATTGGTATCTATATTAGCGGTATTGTAGTTGTAGGAAGACGCCGAAAAAAATTTAACTCTTGAAATTTTCGAAAAATAGGGATTTCAATGATATTGAAACCTGCAACGTTGTCTCAAACGTCCTTTAAGATATCTGAGGACAAAGTTTAATTAAAAAATTCGGAGCCATTTTTCAGAAAATTTTTTAAATGTTGTCGAGGCATCATATAAAGTACCTCCCAAAATTAAAATTTTCGTTTTAAACTCAGAGGGCCTTGATTTCATTTAAATCAGTCGGGGAATATCAATTTTGGAGAGAATCGCCACACGGATAAGGCCACAGACTGACGGACGGTCGAACAGACAGACAAGCCTCCAGACAGCCACGACGTTTTGTCATCAATCGACTTTTCGGTATTAAGGGCCCACAAAACGAATTGTGGGTGACCACACAATGTATTGGAGGAAGAAATTTAGTATACATACATGAACAAGATTAATCCACTTCAGGGCCCGTCAATATGAGTTTTTAGTTGAAAATTCGCTATTTTCTGGCGCACAATTACAATACTGTCTCTTCTTACGAAGAAAGTAAAATTGAGTACATACATCTGTGTGAAACTATTTTTTTAAGTGAGTTGTTTTTAAATACAAAAAAATCTTCAAAATAAAAAATATGCATATATTCAAATATGAAATGATAAAAAAAAGTGTCTGCTGATATTTAGTGCTGTAAAAAAGTTAATATCTATATCCAATATTCCTTTATCCCGTAATCTCAAATTATTTGTTTTTTAAATTCTTTTCTACTGGACACTTGACATATCTAATTGGTGAAAAAATGTACTACAGTATTAACCTGGCCATGCTTTTCAGAAGTTAGATCCACAACAATCTTGTCTCTAAATTTTGTGTGTACCAGCACCAATAACATTATTTACGATCCTTGATTAAACGTGTAACTTTGATAGCCTGATGATGAGCTTGAATGAGTTTAGATACAGAGTCCATTTATAAAATAATTCCTTGTTAAAAACTATTTTCTATATCACAACTTCTAGTGATAAACCTTCTTACTATGTGGATGGCTTAAAATGTGGTCAAATAGTTGAGGAAAATCTGGTCAGACACCATATTATGATCTTTATTTGAGAAAATGGAGAGTTTTGTGATCATCAGATTGTTGAAAAAATTTGGCTGTGCAGCGTCAACAGACTTCAGCATTTAAAACTAACATGATTAACATTTAGAAAAGATATCTTTATTTGCTTTCTTTTTGGGAGTGAGAATCTGGTTTGAGAACCTCAAGAGACCTCAACGCACGAAAATTGCAAAAATAGAAAAAATGGTAAATGCTGAAGATATCTGAGAGGAAATATTGTGAAAATGGGCTAAAATGTTGCGAAATTTGCAAAAAATTGGAATCTCCAAAAAATGAATAAATGTGGCCTTAAAAATCTGGTCTGGTAGCCCCTCTTATGTACTGCTCATTGTTTCTAGCTTTTTCGACATTAAATAAATAAAACAATAAAAATTGCCGGACTCGAATTGGGCTGTCATGTAAGACGAAGAACTGCTTCCAAAATATGTCATCCAGCTCGGCCACTATCACCGAAGAGCAAAGGCGATGACGTGCACCTGGAAAACTGAAAACATCGATTGCTCACGATTATGAAGGTCGTCAAATGAAAGTTAAGTTTCCAAATGAAATCACCACAGTGATGAGTCACACAACTTCACAACATACCTACTTACAGAGAAGTCTTACTCATAGAGCTGCTAGTCTCAAACGCTCAAGAAGATCGCAACCAATCGCCACCATTAGACATCGGATGTTTAGGCACAAAAAAATCGTCTTTTAGGCGCCTAAAAAGGCACTGAAAATGTCAATAATAGGGAGAAAAAAAAGGCAAAGCTATAAATTACATTCTCAATAAAATTAAAAATTATTTGTAAAACTCCATACATATTTACAAAACTTCTACATTTCAGTCTTAATAGTTTCCATTGCAATATATAACTAGTAACTTTTCAAGGATCGGAATTTCAAATCTGCAACGATTGGGAGACAAAATCAGTTTGAATACAGAGAAGGATTTTCTGAGCACCTACTGATATGTCTGGCGTATATTTTAGAAGTCCAACATTAGCAACACTGAAACCTTCTGGGAATTTCCATTTATTTCCACTCAAAAGGTGCCCTCGATGTATTGTCAATCGACCATTTTCTGAGAACATGGCTAGTATTTATGAAATAGAGAAATGGAGGAAAATATGTGTATACTTGCAGGAATTCTCTCGTATTTCAAAATACAAATACGTGAATTGAAGGTTTCATAATGAATGGTCAGACTGGACCATGGCCGATTTTCTGATATCTTACCATTCTGTATAAAAATAATACATAAAAGGCAAAAACGTACAATAATTCTTAAAAAAAGGCATTTATGCAAAAAAAGGCATTAATGCTAAAATAAGCACAAATAAGCATTATAAGACTTGGTCAAGTGTCATCATTTGTTATGAGTCGTGCACGTATATTATCAGCCTTTAACTAAGTTCGCTAGAAAAAAATAGGCATTTCCCTAAACATCCAATGTCTAGCCATCATGTATACGCAGGGGTATTCTTCTATGCACTTCAGATTTTTTTGGCATAACAGTAGACATCAGCATAACAACCATTCGAGGAATGGATTCAGAATTACGCGTAGATATCTATAAAATCCGACAACCGTGTAGAGAAGATATTAATAAGTGAAACACTGACTCAACAAAGCAGTTGAGAGCATTCGCCATATGAGCTCTGGATTGCAGTCGCTCCTGTCCATTCATTTAAATGATTTATAGGATGTTCACTATCATTCCTTTATAATCATTTACAGACCAATTACAACTTAAACTTGCCAAACTTTGTTTTGAGTTTGGACCTACAAACAGTCGTTTGGGGGCGAGATTCACACTGTCAGCACTTTTAATTCTTGAACGTCCTCGTCATACATTTTCAGGGGCATGAAATTCAGTGGTAAACAAGGGAGTAGGAGATCTTTTTTTCTGCAAGAAAAAGCGGAATAGAAGTAAATTATAGAGAGAAAATCTAAGTCCACTTACTTTTCGCGTCTTCAATAACAAAATTCTTGGAATTCTTTATTTTGAAAATCCCTTGCGCCACCTCCTTTATGAATATTACGTTTAAATTATTTCATGCTCTTGACCTGACAGGTATAATGACATCATGTGTGTTATTTTCCAATGTATTAACATTCACAGCATACTAGACAAAAATTGTAATTTGTATTTAAATGGTGGCGGCACAACCATGATTACATAAATGCTGATGATTTATAGATTATTGGTGAAAAATTTAGGTTAGATTGTGAAATTATTTGTCTTGTGTATCAAGATGTAAATATGCAATTAATTTATATAATATAATCTCCAGTATATTAACTTTTGCAGCACACCTGAAGATGAGATCATGTAACACTCAGAAACGCATGTGAATGTTAATAAGTAAGATACTATTGAGTAATAACATCACATTCCTATCGTTTATTTTAAACGTACAGGTTATATTATAATATATCTAGTACGTTTAAAATAATTATCTTGTTTGATCTCGATCCATCCCGGAAACGATAGGCTCCCACACAATTACTTCGTTTGTGCAAGTTTCCTTCTCCTGTTGTGACCAAATGTACTATTCTTTTTAATCAAAGAACACCAAGAATAATATCGCATTTCTTGAATGTATCTAAATCACGTCCAACAAAATGTTATTATGACTATTTCACTCACGACTTTTTATCCAACGGCGATCAAGTATGTGACATTTATCTTCTTTTGCCTTTTTCCCGTTACTACGGGGTCGGCGCTAATGGGCGCGGGCTCAATTTTTATTAATTTTTCTACCACTGCATTTTTATACAGATTTGGCAATATTTACAGCCGGATGCCCTTCCTGACGCCAAGCACAAGGGATGCACGAGCACAATACACATAGACAACACACACAATCACAAAACAAACACAACCATGTCTATGTCGTGAATCCGTTACTGCACCTACTGGACAAACGTATGTAGTTGCAGTAATGTCTATAATCAAATAGTTAACCTATTCGTTCTCCACAAAATTCCCGCAATCGTATAAGTTAACAGAGCTAATCTTTTGCAGAGTTACTGCGGCATCGAAGCATTAGCCGCAACTTTCGTGAAATTTACACAATTAGTATTATTCTGCCTGATTCCAAAATCTGTACCAAGGGACAAGAGAGTAAGAGAAACTGTAACCAAGGCGTAAGACAAGGATGTAGTTCTGTCCCTCATATTATTTAATTTATATTTAGATGTAGCATTAAATATGTGGATATCCAAACAAATCTTTTAGCCATCGGATGGGTCGAGGAACATGCCTGATGATCACAGTATTCGCAGATGATCAACTTGTAAAAGTAAATGATGAAAAAGGCTACAGAAAGCACTGTTTGAATTACAGAAGATAACTGGAACGTATAACCTCTGTCGATCCTATACGAAAACTAAAGGCATGACCTTTGAAGGGATGGAGCCGTGTAGATCTAAATTACTTGCATACTATTCACTTAACGATCAGGTTTCAAGTTTTAACTTCTTGGGATACAGAATATACCGAGGAGAAACAGAGGTACAAGAAAAAATGAAGAAAGACTAAATCGTATGAACGGCACAATCATGAGGACCCTGAAAAAGAAAGAAAGGAAGGAAACACTGATTAAATTCTATAAAGTATTAAGTCTCCCAACATGTCCTGTATGGAAGTGAGAATTGGGTATTGGGGTCGTCCATAAATTACGTACTGCTAAAGGAGGAGAGAGGGGGTCCGAGGCAGTGTTACGCTGCGTCACTTAGGGGTAGGGGGTATTAGTTTAAGTGTTAAGTAACATTGACATTTATTTTTTTACATTTTTCAACAGTTGCTGAAATAATTCTTTTTTGGTGGGTTTACCCAAACCTACTCAAAAGTCCATGTATTTCGAAACTTCAGTCCGTTAGTTTTGTTAAGTTTATAATGCCTCAGTATTTACTGACACACAATCTAGTCTTACTGAATAATGTAAACTTCGTAAGTAATGCAATGAACAAAGGATGTCATAAAGGGAAACGAAATAACGAATTAAGTTTCAGCTAAATTATTACCTACTTTTTACTGGGAATATTAATCTTTTGAAATTGCAATAGCGTACACTAAGTAACCTCCGCAAGAACAATCGTTGTGATGAAATAGTGAACTAGGTATATGAAGCGACACTGCACCTCCTACGGTATCTAGAGAGGAATACAGCAAGCAGGCAAGCAAGGCAGAGATCAATACTGCTGTATTAAAACGAGGTCAACGTTGCAACGGAAACGTTCCTTAGCCTGACGTATGCAAAATGTGCAGAAAGGACATCGAATGAAACGACGACACGCGACCCACGAGAAAGAATTTAGCCGCAGAACATTTATAATCACCGAATAAAACACGAGACGATTGCGAAAGAGAGGGCGAACTGCAGCGGGAAGTTTGCAATGGAGGTCAACCCTACGAAAAAATGCTCCTATATATACCCTAGGACGAATCTCGCAACCTTTCCTCGAAAATTTTCCTTGCGCAAACTGAGTTAAAATTACGTTTGTACTTTTCAAAGCGAAAAAAAAACAACAACAACAAACATTATAAAGAGAATTTGAAAGGCTACATCGATGCTACTAAAAATAGATCAGCGTTCAGTTACGTCTGTTTTGCCCTACGATCGATGCCAAGCATCCATTTGGTTTACAAAGCTAAACTAGTATTATTAAAAGAATATAAAATAATTTAAACTGGTCATATAACTACATTAATTTTTAGACATTTTTGCTTCAATTGACACCGGAAAGGTATTAAGTGATATAGAGAGATATTATTTTTTCTCGATTACTCAAATAATCGTTCAAAATGGTTAAACAAAACGCTTGATCGAATCGAAGAACCGTTCTACAATACTTTGACCAGCAGCTACTTCCTGTTCCAATTAACAAGTTTTTGAAGTCATAATCGTTTTCGAAGATAGTTTAGGGGATACGATAATCGTCGATATCCAAGAAAAGTGTCGCAACAAAAATATTGTCTAGGTGGAGGCATTTATTCCATCGGCAAAGACAAAACATTTCCTCCTCATTCGTATCAGCTGCCTTGTAAAGTATCTGAGTCTTTATTTTTTCTAGAAAAATATTACAATTATCGAAACATATTTCTTTACTTAATTAAATAATAGATTTTCAGATGTGCCACTTTGGCAGATTTGGCACTTACATTTGTTATGAGAAGGTTCTTAGCTGCCCCGGTGATGTCGACGTTTGTCTTCTTCAGGGCTGGAGTGCGCCAGATTGAAGGGGGGGGGGGTCCACCACGATTCCATCTATTTATTTATTTGTCAAAAAACAGTAAAAACTGTATATGACGTGTGGGGAAAGAAATTTATCTGCGCACATTTTCTTGAGGCCCAGAATTTTAAAAAAACAAAAAAAAAACGAAAAAAATGAATTTAGAAAATAATTATTTTAGAAAAATCAAAATATTTGAAAAATGTTTTTCCCGAGTTATAGAAAATCAATTTAAACTGTAAATGAACTACAAGCAAAAGGAGTGCTCAACAAAACGTGCGCACAGTGAAGCTACATTTACGTCCAGAAGCAAAACAAGGGGCCATATCAGCATTTGCTCTATGGATCAGGAGAAACTGGACAAAAAACCTGATCGAGATGGGGGGTCATTGACCTGGAAGCTGAAGTACATTACTTCTTACAGGCGTATTAAATATTTTTTGAAAATGTATACAATGCAAACGTAAACTAATTCATTATATATCTTTGTTTTGTTCATTAAACATTATTTTTCTTTTTCACGATCAGTATAGTCTCTAATTGTATAGAAACAGTTTTGCAGCAGAAAAGATTTTACTTTAAACTTAAATTTGTGTACCGACTTTAATTGTTTTATGTCATCTGGCAATGCGTTGTAAAGTAACGTACATGTATTGTATGTTGATTTCTTGTACTGAGCTGTTGATACTGACACTTGATGCACGTGATTTCTACGGCGTGTGTTGTAATTATAATATCAATATTGCATGAAAATATGTTCCCTCCGTTATGTAGGTCATTTTTGACCAATATTACAGATTCGTAAATAAATAGACAAGGCAATGGTAAGATTCCCAGTTCAATGAAAAAGAGGCTTGCAGGAATCACGTGGAAGGCATTTTTTCATTATTCGAATAATTTTCTTTTGCAATCTGAAGTTCTGAATACTACAGGATGAGCTTCCCCAGAATATTATGCCATATCTCAGGCGAGAATGCACATTTGCAAAATAAACGCAACGAGCTGCATGAAGGCTGACAGAATTTGAAAGAATTTTGAATGCGTAGCATAATGAACTTAATTTAGTGTTTAATTCTGTTATATGTACATTCCATTTGAGGTTTGATTGAATTGAAAGACCTAAAAAATTTTTGTTGCCTCAACATCAGCTAATTGCATATTGTTCATTTTCAATGGAACATGCGATTTCCGATTTGAGATGCAAAAAATGCATTGAAACAGTTTTTCTTTCGTTAACAATTAATTTGTTATTATTAAACCAATTTGAAACTTCTGAAATTGTACTATTTACTGCTTCTTTTTGCAAAGAACATTTGCGTCATCAGCAAACAGAACCGTTCTTCCATTTTTAATAGACGAGGGCATATCGTTTACATATAACAGAAAGAGAATAGGACCTAAGATCGAACCTTGCGGGACCCCATGTTCAATTGGCAAAGAATTGGAAATATAAGTATGTAATGTCCTTTCCCGCCAGTATGGTATTTCTACTATCGACGATCTACCATCGACATCACTGCCTACGATTCGGTGTCATCCGGACAGCCGAGAGCCTCCACACCATCCACTTTCCACCCGTACGCACCACCTTCCCACATCACTCTGACCGCGGAAGTCTACGGTTGCATTCCAAGTTTGTTTTCCTCCAAAAACTACTAACGCTTCCTTGGGAAATAGCTTCAAATAATCGTAACTAGTGACCACGAGGAGAAAAAACAAGTTCCCGAACAAAATCATAAAAAATGTTTTTTCCAAAAAGTAGCACACACACTGCTCAACAATTACAAATAAAATTCTCTGTGTAATTCTGTGATAAATGTTGTAACGAAAACAAGCCTTCACGAATACTGCAGTAACATAATGCAGTGCTATACTGTATTATTATTTGTAACACTCTCTAAAAGGCAGCGCGATGGAACAGAAAGAAGCAAGTTCAAGACAAACAATTTATAAAGATGTCCGCACTTGAGTGCTACATTTTCAGCCTTTCAGCTCCACCCTCCACGCAGTCCCTTTGCGGGGGTTTGCATTCCCGCACTGGGGCTGCTACCCGGAAGATATTTAAACGGCGCAGGCGCGCTCGCTAGCATTCGTGCGATCAAATCGCTGCAGCCCGAATCAGATGGCACGTCGAGTCGCGTCGTCGCTTCGGTCGCGTCGCATGGCTTGGCTTGGGCGGCGAAGGGCCCTCGGCACGCGGAATGCCGCAGCGAGGGCCTCCCCCTCCAGAGCCCTTCCTCTTCTCGCCAGGGCACCCCGTACTGCGACCGAGCAAGGCCAGCCGGCACCGGCACCGGCGCGGCGGTCCTCAGCACGACGCCCGGAGAAGGGCGAGCACCGCCCACAAAGGGCAGCCGCCGGCGGAGGGGCTTGGAGTGCGCGCCCGCCGCGCCGCTGCGCCGCTCGACCTGATCAAGCGAGGAGCCGCGCGCATCACGCGCCACTCCAGTGCAGCGCAGGCTCGCGAGCCCCAGCGCCCAGCGCCCAGGCGCCCGGCGCCCGCCTCAGAGTCAGCCGGGCCGGCGCGCCCGATGCACCGGGCCCCCACCGCCCACGCGCCGCCCCCGCCCGCCCCCCGCCCGCCCCCGCCCCTCCTCGTCCCCGCGCCGCCTCCGCGCCACCCCCCCCTCCTCCCCGCCCCCCGTCCCCGCGCCGCCTCCGCGCCGCCCCCACCCGCCCCCGCTCCGCCACCGCTCCGTCTCGCTCCGCCCCTCCCCGTCCCCGCACCGCCCCCGCGCAGCCTCCGCGCCACCCCCACCCGCTCCGCTCCGCCCCCGCCCCGCCCCGCTCCCGCGCCGCCCCTGCCCCGACACCTCTCCACCCCCGCGCCAGCCCTAGCCCACCGCTCAACCCGCATCCCCGCGCAACCCCTAGCCCTGCGCCTCCGCTCCCCCCACGCTGCCCCTGCCCCGCCACCTCTCCTCCCCCGCTCTATTCCGCCACCGAGCTACCCCAACTTGGCCCCCACGCCGCCCCCGCGCACGCCACGCACCAGGCGGAATGGGTGGCTGCCGACGGGGCCCAGCCCGCGCAGTTTATTACCTCCTGGTTCTGGGAGTCATGTGGATGATCTTGGCTGTCCGGGTGACGCCGCGTCCAAGGCTGTGTTGCCGACGTTTCGACCATCTTGTCGTGGTCTTCCTCAGGGCCTGGTCTGCGCCGGAGTGGTCAGCGCTCGGGTTTATGTATGGGTGTGGGTCGAATACGATTGGTAAGTAAGATGCTCGATGTAAGATGTAAGTGAGATGTTTGATGATTTCCAAGTGGTATTGCCGTATGAATCATTTTGTGTACAGCTTCCCATACCGCTTGGAAGTCATCGACCATCTTACATCTACATCTTACATCGAACATCTGTAACTACATAAAAATCCGGTCTCTAGTCATTAGTCATTTTTCTCTGACGAACTCGGCCATGTTTTCTACCAACATAGTCACCATTTGCGAGTACGACGAACGGCAAGCATTTGCACCAGACAGTAGTTCGATTAATTATTAACTGCGGAAGCAGGAAAGTGGAAGCACATTGCAGTCTATGATCCCATACTATTGCGTCAGTAACACTTAAGTCGACTGCTAGGTTCATTGTTTAGATTTTCCTGGTAGCCTAACAAAACACCCGTTTGATATTGATGCGTACTCTACATGGTTCTCACTTCCAAGAAAACCAAAAAAAATTAACGTAGGGGAGGGGAAGAAAACCGCCAACCGGGTTAGAATGATAGGCTAAGCCATTGAAAGCCTGCTCTTGATGAAATAAATAACATTGTCGGCAATGACAACACCCTGTGATCATTTAATTTTAAATGCCAACACATTTACCACTAAACCAATACAGGTTAGAACAACTAAAACAATCTCTTTATAAATATTTTACTTAACAATTGCTAATATACAATCTGTTCTGCAGGAATAATAAGTGTGTGTGTGTGTGTGTGTGTGTGTGTGTGTGAGAGAGAGAGAGAGAGAGAGAGAAAGGACACATAAAATACATGTTTAGTGATAATTCGTATTACTACAATTTATCATTTTTTTCACATCGATCAATTTTTCTTATTCACCTAAATGGAAATCTCTAGTGACATAAGGACGAACTATTGCAATGACCAGAGCGGAGAAAGCAGGTATTATTCGGGCGACTAAATAGGCAATTTTGAATTTTGCTCAGAGGCTTCTTTTAGGCTTGAGGTTCTTTTACACGAAGTAAATCTACAACACGGGACAGTCAGCTTTACTTCTCCACCAAAGGCTTAGGAAGTATTTTTTCGTGTGGGGATTCGGCGAAGGGTGGGTTTTAGACAGAGGGAAGGTGAGGGCGTGGGAAAGGGGCGTGCGGGGACGAGACGGGGCGACTGTGGACGAGTGCAGGGGCGGGGGGGCGGGGCGGGGCGGGGCGGGGGCGGACGGGCGGGCGAGCGGGCGGGGAGAGGGCATGTTGGTGGCGGGGAGGGGTTGGGGGTGCGGGCGGGGTGGTGGGGGTGGTGTGGGGTGGGGAGCGGGTGTGGGGTGGGAGGAGTGGAACGAGTGGAGCGGGGGGGAAGGTGGACGGGGTCCAGGGTGGGAGGGGGGGAGGTGGGGCGGGGTGGGGGCGGGTGGGGCGGGGGGGGCGTGACGGGTGGGAGCGGTGTGGGGCGGCGGGTGTGGGTCGGGGTGGGGGCGGGGTGGGGGCAGGGGTGAGGGGCGGGGTGGGGGCGGGGTGGGGGGCGGGGTGGGGGCGGGGTGGGGCGGGGTGGGAGCGGCGCGGCGCAGGGGCGGGTGGAGCGGCGCGGGCGCAGGGGGCGGGGCGGGGGCGCGCAGGTGGCTGGCGCCGGGGCGGCGACGCGCCCGTTGTCCCGCGTGGGCGTGCGCAGCTGTCGCCCGAGTGACCGCCAGTGCGCCGGCGAAAGCGAACGCGGCCGTGACTGCGCCGCCTGGCCTCGCCCGCCCCGGCGCCCAAGACGATGCGCAAGGCAAACTCGCTCCCCGCGCCCATTTCCCTGTTAAGCCCCGGGCGCGGGCGGGGGAGCGCAGATGCTCACCGCCCACACGCCCACTGTTGAGGCTGCGATATCCCTTCAGTTGTTGGGAGAGCTTTTCAAGATATAGAGCAGCAGACTGCTACTACATGTCGTTTTAATCCATTGACACAAGGGAAATTCTGAAAACTAGAAGTATTTAAGAACTATTAATATACTTCAGCGTAAGACTCATCTTCAGAGTACTAAAGAAATTGTCTGGTTTTACTTCGTCTGTAAATGTATGTTCTTCGCTATTCATTACCGCCAAAGCATTGTGATAAATAATTGAATTCCATGGACGGCGCCAAATTCGAATTAACTTGCCAGCACCCTACCAACGCCCGACCGTCTGGAGCACGGCTGCTCCGGCAGGCCGCCGACTTGGCATGCACGCGCCCATCGCTCGCCTGCGGGGAACCGATGTGGCCTGCTGCTCCCTGAGACAGCCCAATGCGGAAGGCACCGGGGCTCGTCCGGCTAATCCAGTGGACCGAGAGTGGCACGCGGGCCACTGCGGGCAGTCTGGCCCGACTTGTGTTTGAGCAGCAGTGGTGGAGAGCAGCGATCGTCGACTTTGGGGTCGTCCATAAATTACGTCACGATAAAGGGGGAGGGAGGGGATCTGAGGCAGCGTTACGCTGCGAAACGTAGAGATAGGGAAGTGCGTTACAAGGAGGAGGTATTGAAAATACTCGAAATTTGCCTTACGTAATTTATGGGCGGCCCCTATCGGGTGCTGAGGAACACTACATTTGCAACTTAAAATTTCACGGACAGGGAATATAATTCACAGAAGAACGCATTAAACGAACTACCTGAAAATTTTCCATTATTCCAAGCTTGAAATATTAAAGGATAATTTTGGTAAGTTATAATTTCTTGAAAATAAATTTTATATTTAATTTTTCTTATTAATTTGCACTACAATTCGTAAAAAAATATGGAACAATTCTGATTCTGTGGTATGCCACTGGAATGACCTACGTTTCCATCAGTATGCGAGCATTTGGCAATAAAGGGCAGAGACCATATGCAAAAAAATGAAATTAGACAATTTGACAGGGATATTTCCCAGTGTATAACGTTTTTTGCGCAATACAAATCGCACACGTCGCCTTTGAAGTAAACGTTAAGCAAGTCATGTTAGTATTTTATGCTGGTCCGAGGACCACCAGTTGCCGACTCCTGATCTAGAGAGAAGCGCTCAACAACGTAAGGCCTACGGACCAATGAAGGTTTGATCAACAGAAATATCCTGCCGAGTGTTTATATTTTGTTTCATTAATAATAAAACAGAAAATTAATAAACGTACTGCAGTGACCTCACCTGGGTCACATACACCACACATGACAAGACTCAAAACCACACACTCAGTGATATAGAGTGCGGAGTGACGTTCTGGCTTTGACGTTGTTGCTTCTGCTGTAGAGATCGCAGGGATTAGGATAGGTCTGGGTCCGAGAAGTGAAGATGTTCATGTATAAAAATAGTATACTTATTACTTTCAACATTCAATGCCAGTTGCACAAATATTTATGAACGCCAGCTTTAAATATTTATTTATAAACTACCAGCCATAAACAATAATGCATGCTCTCTCATTTTTGTTACATTTCCTTAACACCTATCATTACTTGCTTGACTACAATTACAATGCAATACATATATGAAAATGCCGTCTGACGTCATTTGCATTCAGTTCTTTTAGAGACTGATAATGGCTTATTTAATACAAAACCTGGGCGATGGTAGTTGCTTATGATCACTGGCAGCTGACGATGGAACTGAGAGGCCAGAACCAACCGTGAGCCCTACGAGAGCGCGAATTTGATTTGGTTTATTTGTTAAAAAAAAGAGAAAAAAACTATGTGAAATAGGGGGAGAAGATTATTTTCGCGTTTTTTTGACTGGCGTGCGTTTCCTTTCTTGAATCGGCACACGGATCGAGCCGCAAGGCCCAAATTGCTGTCTCAGTCGCGCGACTCGTTTGCTTGGCAGCGTCCACTCAGCGTCCAGTTCAGTCACGATGTCAGTGCACACGAGGCCTCGCTGACGCGGCTAATTGAGTGGGAGCTCCTCGCGTGCACTTCCGGCCGTCAACCGCCACCCGCGCGCTGGCCACGTTTACGCCTTGTCGCCGCAGTCTCGCGAGATGTGCGTAGACTCGTAATAAGTTCGTTCTGCAAGGACGTAATCTGACCTACTCACAGAATATCTTAATAACGGCGTTTCTAACTGGCCGTTACCCTAGCGTAGCCCCATCTTTTCTCTCTTGTGTGACGTACTGGAGTGAATGACAAAGACACGGCGTTGAAGATAACAATATTTACATTTATTTACAAGAACTTAACAATTAAAGAAATTTTTACAAATACTATTTCAACCGCGGCAACCTTTTTCCTCCCCTTAGCCCGAAAACCCCAGTGCCAGTGCTCACTGCCCAGTGCCACTGCTCGAAAGCAGGTACAACGCATGACGCGATGCAATCGGACGTTAAGTCCCCGGTATCCAAGTACCTACATGGCCTGGCGCCAAAAAAACCGGTCTCTACCCCGGAAACCACGTGCTGGAGTGCACTGGAGATCCCACCCAGTCTCTCGGCTAACAACAATCTGTGCGAATCTATCTGAATCTCCGCGAGCGCAGAAAGCGCCCATATTATATACACCCCCGTCTCCCCCGCCCGGCGTCATGCTGTCGGCGTCCCCAGGCTCGATGGCTAGCCAATTTCAGGGGTCTTGCACAATCGTCCCAGACTCGCCACTAACCTTACTCAACTCTTCGTTTGCGTGGGATGTTTCTTGGAGCAGCCACATCCTGTCGCACCTTATTTTTAGCTTCAGGTGCGCCCTTTCACACTTGTGGGCATGGTTCGTGGAGCACACACCCTCTTCGCAAATCTCCACTCTTCTGTTTATTCTCGTATTGCGGGTCCCGACTGAATTCTCATACTCAGTGCGTCACTGCTTACAAAACAGCGGACGTGATGCGACCGCAAATCTATATAAAAATAAAAGGGAATGTGTGTATGTGTGTCGCACATAGACGCAAAAACTACTCGATCGATTGCGCTGAAATTTCCACACTTTGTTCTTATTTGTAATGGGAGTGTTTCAAGAGAGGTTTGAAATACATCGGCTGTGAGAAGCATTAATGATGATTTATTCGTTTATAAGCGCTCAACACCCCTGAAGTGTTCGCAAGCCGTCAAGAAATAAGCGCATCTTCACTGCATGCAAGTCGTCTGCCCTGCGATTGTGAAATATCGGCCGGAATTATACTTGAACATTGGGAAGGAAAATCAAGTTTCCTTCATGATGATGCCATAGCGAACGTATGCTCGCGTGAAACGTGGTTAACTAATCATGTGGCCAGTAGTGTGCAATGTGTAGTACACTGCAACAGTGAAGCATTGCCAGGTCCACTAGTCTCCAAATAAAATACCGTCCGCCATTAAATATTTGCTATTCACGAGTTGTGTTACGGAACAGCAACGGTCAATGACCGGGTCAGTGACGCTCATCTCGATTAGGTTTCCGTCCACTTTCCCTGATCCATTGAGCAAATGCTGAGATGGCCCTTGTTTTGCTTCTGGACTTAATTTAGCTTCATTATGCGCACGTTTTGTTGATCTCTCCTTTTGCTATTTGTGGGAGGAGTAGAGTCGGGCGTGTTACTATATTGTTAGAGATAGAAAAGAATTGAAATATGCAGTTTGTTTACCGATGAAAACACATAAACACAAATACATGAATAAAAACCTCGGAAGCAAAAATGTCTACTTTTCGAAAAGTGCGAACTTCTTTTTTTTGAAACTTTTATTCAACATTCAACTGATTTATTAGTTAAAATGTTGGGAAGATATTC
The DNA here is from genome assembly GCA_031308135.1 of Acheta domesticus. Lineage (NCBI taxonomy): Eukaryota > Metazoa > Arthropoda > Insecta > Orthoptera > Gryllidae > Acheta > Acheta domesticus. The sequence continues at coordinate 177,622,325 of JAHLJT010002406.1, read as the reverse complement.
TGGAACTCAAGAAAGCGTCTCCCCATACGTCACACCAGTTTTACTCTTTTTTGACCAAATGAATCAAATCAAATCAAAACATTCTTGATATTTTTGGTATGTAAAGAACTATTGCACCCTATGTGTTCTACACTACGTTACTGCAGTAATTCGTGAAGTCATTTGTAAAAAAAAAATATTTGCCTGCTGTGTTATACGAGAATATTGTATTTGTTCTTCTTGAGCAGTGTGCGTGGAGCTTTTGAGAAACCATTTTCATCTGCAGCATTTGTGCTGCTCCAGGCCACAAGTTGCACGCAATCAACAAGCTCAGTGGCGCCTCCGGAGAATATTTTCATGTTAAAACATTTATATGTGCTTCGCAAGTTGACATTAAAAATACATTTTAAACATGTTACAGATGATCGGCTCGTTGGTTTTCGGCGTAGAAATTACGTAGGAAAGTATGTATTAACATACTTATTTTATTGTTTTAATAAATTAGGTTTAGTTGTCTAAACTGATGAATGAAATCGGCATTGAAATGCTGCACAAGAAATTATAGTAATTCACAGCGTTTTACCAATGCGTATGTAGGTGCATTGACACCTTTACAACACCTGTTTTTCTTGAACATTTCTAGATTGATTGATTCGTGTTTCCGGGCACGTCAATCGTCAACTGCTATGGTTATTAGTCTCGTAAGATGTAGTGCATGTTTTCACCTCGATAGTTGGCGGTGAACTTCCCCCGCTATATGGTGAGATCTGGCGCCCACTGCCGTCGACCTGGTTAGAATTTTCCCGAACCAGGTATTCCCACCAGCGTGACACCAGCCCACCAGAGACAAGCTCTAAGCCCCATGCATGTTTGCCACATCTATTATCCTAGTGTGGAGATATGACAGTACTGGAAATTATCGTTCTACAAACCCTCTTTGTTACATTCGAGTTTTAACTCTAATTTGTTTCCTGTGTTATGAGGATAACTAGTTTAACTACAGTTTTAGAAATTTTCTTCTTAAAGTCTTTCCTGTTGATGATGAAATTTTTTAAATAACTTTTTAAAATTATATTACAATTTTCATTTCTCCCAACAAACATCAAGGTAATCCGAAATTTAAATGAATTTTTTCGCGTAATTGCATTAAAAGTACCCGAGTTTAATTCGGTGTCTGAAAAATGTAGTCACAAATATTATTAATTTCCCCTCCCGCTGACGCAAATTGCTTTTTACTCCCCTCGCAACGTGACCCTCCGAGCGAGCGGGGATGTGCGAATGGAAAGCGGCCGGACGGACCCGATAGCGCGTAAGGACGGTCTAGTCACATAAGCTCCCGTGCTTTCGAAGCCCGATTCTAGTTGTTTTTATTGCTTTTTTATAAGACAAGGGCTTTGACAGAAGAAAACATCAATATCGGAAGCCTGCCTATACACTGAATATTAAAAAAAAGTGTTTTACAATGCACAGCAATATAATTCATTTCATATATTCAAAAATGGTTTCCTGTTTTTTATTGGTTAATAAAGGTAGAGACATCCCATCCGTCTTTTCTACACCGCATCGCATGTCGAAAATATCCATACCTTACGTGACACATGTATTTGAGTAGTTCCGCTGCCCCTATAATCGACTTTCGGCTTCACTTACCCAAATTTGTGAAGAGCAACAGTCATCGGACTATTTGTTTCACGAGCTTTCATTCACCTTCAGGTCAATTATTTTAAACATTAAAAGTTGCAAGGAAATACTGTCAGGTTGACATAGTATTCGGTATTAACTAAGCGCACAATTTCCTCTGAGAATATTTAGTAGGTATTTCCACATCTAATCGTGTCTGATCGGTTACACCGGAGTTAGATCGGTTTATACCGGAGACAAACCGCAGATCGTTTCGAAAGTTGTACAAGTCACAGATACGACCACGCTACCAAACACGCTGCAACGCTGACGCAACCGTTATTATTTTCCCCTCAGAAAACCATTTCGAAATCAGTTATAGCAAACTAATACTGCGATTACATGACGTATTGAACATAGTTCCGGAGCAATGCTCTGAACACTTTTGTTTCGAGAAACAAGTATGAACCCAAGTTCCAACTAACGAGACGGGTCGAACGATGCCATTGCCTTGGAGTTGGTTCCTTGATCGTAATTTTCGTGGATAACTCGGTTTGTCTTCATGCCAAAGAAGTAACAAGGGGGTAACAGAGCAAGTCCGGCCCGGCGCGAGGGAGCAGAGGTATAGAAAGAAGAGAAAGCGGAGTAGTCGTCCGCTTCTCGTAACAGGAGAGGACGATCCATTCGAAAACCTTTCAACTGCGACAATTTGCCTTCTTTTCCCAATCGCATTCGAACTGCCGTCTTCTCCTCAATGAGGCGCGGAGTGCGAGGCGTTTCGCGCTAATACTGAAAGGAAGAGCCGCCTATCACACGGCCGCGAGATCTGATTCTTTCACCGCAAGCCGCTCTCAACCCACGAACACTGATCAAAAGAGCGTTTGTGATGAGGGTCGATTTAGCAGCGTTGGGGGCCCTTGAGGGTAGGTTAATTTGGGGCCCACCTATTCATATTTTCACCGACCCCCCCCCAATTTCGATGCTGAAATATAAAGAAACCCTATTAGTTAAAAAAAATAATTTAATCAAAATATTTGAAGACAAGTTTCTTTAAAAAGCTTCACATCACTGAGTGACATTTACGCATGAATCAGCAACATTTCATATTAAACATATTACCCAATGACGCGGGACACACACTTCCTTATGTCAATTGTTTGCATGTAGATTAACCATACATGACTTTTTTTTATAGTTTTTTTTAAAAAAATATTTAATACTAAATTTTTCAAGAGCTGTCGGGGGCCCTTAAACCTTTGGGGGCCCTGGGCCTGGGCCCTCCGGTGCTGCTTGTGACGCTAGTTGCGCCGCTCCGCCACACAGTGACCGCGAGGAAGACGCCGACGCATACGCACAATAAAGTTTGCAAACTAACTACCGCGTGATTTTTGTTCCACAAAAAATAGGAATCACATAATGGCCAAATCTCATCAACTGTAGTGCCTTACAAATTATCCGGACGGGTTTACAACCTTACTTATATCGACCTCTCGATTTAAGTGAGCGGTTGATTCTGTTTTTGCAACTTCAGATGTTCATGTATGTTAGAAGGTTTTTTCTAAAAAAACATGGTTGGTGAAAAAACAAATCCCACCACCCATACATAACACTTTTGCATTCTATTCTTCTACTCGCGTGGTAGTTATTGTATTGTTATTCATTCGAATGTGAAAGACGGAGAAGCTTACTTAGGATTTGTATAGATATGGAAACTGCTTCGCGGTAAAATGTTCTTAAGCTAACTAGAAAGTAACACTCTATATCACTAATTCCCAATGCCCGCAGATATTGAAAGAAAACTCTGCAGTCTCCCGATCATGTAAGAGGTTTCCTTCGATACCCACGAACAATACAAAACAATAAAAGTTTTGTTTTTGTCTGAAAAAACTGCGAATCCTTGATTGTGTTAACTAGGGATGGGCAAAATACTTTAAACTTAGTATTTAATATATTCCTCCAAAATACTTTGTAAATAAGTATTTAATACATACTCAAAGTACATTCTCAGATTTTGAAACGCTAAATACATACGTATTTAAAATACTTCAAATATTCAAAATATATTGTAATTTTATATCAAATATCCTTTCACAAAACCACTTTTTAATATAAAAATGATATCAGAAATATGTCTAACTCAAATAAACGGAATTTCCTTTTAAAACTAGTTTTTTCAAACATACCAGACAAAACCCCTAGTTGGCGTATGTATACAATCCACAAAGGAAAACAGTTGTTGAACTGGCGCTGATGACCAAACTAGTGTTATAAGGAATAAAAGCTTTTTTTTATTGCTGGATAGTTGTCCAGCATTTTAATGATTTAGATTTATCATTTAAAAATGTCGAAATTCTACTTCAACATCTGAAAGGCGCTTTTAATTTTGTTTCAATGAAGTCCATTCACTAGGAGAATCAAACAAAATGAAATTTCATCTCTATCTAATGTTATCTGCTTCGTCTGTATTTAAAGTATTTGAAATATTTCTTTTTCTAAATACGCCTATTTTATGTATTTAAATACAACTCTAAAATACATTTCCAAAAAAACTCAAAAAAATACAGGTTTTGAAAAAGTACGTATTTCAAATACAAGTTTTTAAATACTGCCCAACCCTGGTGTTAAAACATCTATTTTCATATATGGACTGAATTCTCATACACAGTGTGTCACTGCTCACTGCACAGCCACAACAGAAGGCTCCAAGGAAGAGGTCGTTCGATATTAAATACTTGCTGCACACATGTTGCCTTATATTACGGAACAGCAATGATATTCATGTATGTAAAAACAACTGTTGTACAATATATGACACTCTTACTGCAGTATTCGTGAAGACCCTTTTTATTAAAATTTTGAATTTATTATAAAGATATACGAAAATACTTTATTTGTTGTTCTTGAACAACGTGCGTGGTACTTTACGGAAAATCCTTCGTGATTTTGTTCAGCTTGCAATTTTGTCGCAGCTGCTGGCCACTAGTGAACTACTGCAACCAATAGCTATTTCGCTCATGAAGTTTACATTTAGTGGACTAGGATATTATGATACAGTTTTGGGACACTTTGTTGACGTGGTCTGTTTGCAACGAGTTTAAACTACAGCCCACTCTACCAGCTTCTACATAGTACTCTTTCTTTGCACTCCGTTGGCAGAGATTCCAGTGATCAATTTTCGTGTTAGAAAGGCTTCGTCCATACATTTCGGAATTAGGAATTAAACTCGCCAGAAACGTTTCAAATTAAACTCTATTTTTAAGGTCTTCTCAGGATAATAGAATATTATTGGGGCATTTACATTAAACTATTTGTCAAGGTTAGAATTTCCAAAAATTTGAGGACGCAAACATATCCATCGGCAGCCACAATTTGAGAAATAGTATTATTATTTTTGTTCGCTGATGCGCAATGGTTTTAAAGAGGTTCTGGTGCGGAGAATTTCATGACGAATGCGAATTGGGGGTGACGTTATCTGCGAGGGGTAGACAAAACGGGTCTTCTTCCTAGTATCACCTTCTGCGCTCTGTGTGTGAAGAGGGGTGGAGAGGACTGCAAAAACTCGGCAGCGGAGTAGTCGTATGTCCTTGTTTTGTATCAGCTTCAGCTCCACATCTGTGGATATTAGTTACTATTAGATGGACCATGACCACACAGACCTAAGATAATTTGAAAATAAAATGTATAACACCACGATTTTGATGGTACCGAATTAAACTGAAACGATGTTAAGAAGGAATGCGTTTGAAGTCATATTCTGCGGCTTTAAATATGTATTTTGTACATCCTTCACGTTGAATATCGTAAGTTCTTGAGAATCGCATGGAAAACTGTTCTCGGACGAGTAGAGAAAGGTTTCGTCGGAATTACTAATGCTTACTCAATTGCCATCGTGATGATTCATACCTCAAAATTTTCAATTTGAATGAGCAATGAGAATGTGTGGCGTATGTGTGACAACTTACACCTTGCATATTTGCATATTATGCGTATTTGAAATATCTATCGAGGAGCCGAGATCTCGTGGTATTCCGAGTGTGTAGTATCCGGTTTTACGTGGAAGTACCCGGAAGAGAAGTCGAGAGCACTGACCTGGCCTTCTGGTTGGCCTACTAGGAAAATTCGTGCGCAGGACTGTGAACCCCGCCCACCAGGGAAGCCTATAAGGAAGTCCCTGCAGGCAGGCCGGTCAGGACGGAAGCGGGCCACAGAAGTGATCCGGAAACACGATTCAAATGATGAACGGTGCAGAAGGAAATTCGAGCAATCGGCGAAAATGCGAGTGCCCCCGAACATGATATGCCACGGTTTCTCTTTTACAGGCTGCGTGCAGTATCAAAGACTGCAAGTCGACCAAAGTGCAGTCGAGTGCAACGACTCCTGGGGCTCGGGGCTTTACTGTAGTGGTGGCCTTCGCTACGGATGTTCTTGGAAATCCCGTCAGCCGGGTTGCGGGAATCGCCCATGATGAAGCGAAGGCCGGTGCGGATGAAAACCTGGAGGACAATCCCTTGGGAAAGGGCGTGGGCACTGCTCCGAGAAGCGATGAGGAAATTAATATTAGGAAGCGTCAGAACAAATGATTAGTAAAAGGTGTAATTGGAGCAAACTGTATAAATGTGAAGATCCGTATGAACTTGTGACGATCCCGTATTGTTCAGCAATTGTATACGCTATGTGTACATCAGATAAGTACGGATATCTAATCTTATTCAGCATAAGTGGTACGGACATTTGCAGTAAAGTACCTAAAAGGGTGAATGTTGATCCTTGCGTTTTACGTTTCGGCCTCGACATTACCCAATATCAGGGCTGTGGATCACTACATCGTGCTGCGATAAACAGAGGACCCTTCAAGACGAATACCCTTGAGGACGGGCTTGGGTCTGAGCAGCGATAAAGAGATCGCTAGCCGACGTCAGCCAGCAGCGGGAGAGGTGGCTTAGGGCATCAACTGATGTCACTGCGGTGCTTCTGACCGGGAGGTCCTAGGTTCCAGTCCCGACGGCGGTAGAATTTTCGATACTATCTACATAGGTCGAATTCAGCCGCTGTCTGCAGAAGAGTTCTAGTGGCCGGCTGCTCTCATCCGTAGTTTTCTATGGTTTCTCAGAACAAAACAAGGCGAATGCCGGAGCAGTACCCTAACAAACGGGCCGCGGAGTTTCCTTCCTCTTCTTTGTGCTGTCCTCATCCTTCCTTACCACACTTGCACTAACATGCACTACACTACAACATATGACGGGAGACCGGTCGGGAGCTTAGAGCTTGTGTCATCTGGGGCGGTGCCCCGCTGCTGAGAGATACCTAGCCGACGCTAAGTCAGCGCCGGATCTCGCCATCCAGTACTGCCACCTCCCGACGATACAAATATACTTACGCAACTAATGATGTCGGCAGTTGACGATCTGTTCCGGATTCATTAATCAATCAATTAAACTCAATGAGTCTTTATTTTTTCAGGATGATTTCCTTTCACATGTGTGTGAAAGGAATCAAAGTTGGAAGGTGAAAGCCACGGCCCCTGCGTTCTCTGTTTCCAGGCAGAGGGTTGCGAGTCGCCTCCACGGCGATGGGCCCCCGGAGCTCCGAGAGGGCAAGGGCCCTGCAGACAGGCCGCGTACCGTACGAATCAGATAAACGGATTAAAATGATACAATTAATGCCTGCTAAAGAATGCAACTCAAAGAAGAAGAAGGGAAATGCACCCCTTCTGAAAACTTTCAAAGATCCTATGTTATTCGGCACATATATTTGGTAACGAAGTCCCCAGAAGCACAAATGAAGAGGATTTAACCCTCGCGTTCTACGATGCCCTCTTGGCCGTCGTTCTCATGAAAACCTCACTTCCAGCAAGGAAATCCACGGAGAACCGCCAGGACCCCCCCCACACACACACACACACGAACAGATCGGGAGTGGGGATGGGAACAGTCCATTATCAATGGATTGATTGGAAACGAAAATATGTTTTAAAACTTCTATTATCGGCATTACGACTATGGAATTTCAAATGGATATCAAAATATTCAAAATTACGTCAAGTTAGGAATTTATTACCAAATCCTCCTCTTCTACTTAACTTCAAAAGAAAACCTCTAGTTATTTTATCAAGATTCCGAATTGTCCACTTTAATTGAGTCACAGTTATTTCTTTAAAAAGAAAAATCCAGATTCATGTCCAAATTGTGGAGAAATTATTTCCACATCCTGATTTTTAATTGAATGTCCCTTTCACAAGTGATCTCAGGAAAAACTTAAAATTTGATATCGATGTCCATTCTTTATTAAATTCTACTTCTCAGTTAAAGAATTATTAAATTTCTATGTGTTAGAAAATTAGAAAAAATATATAGTATTTCCTTTCTTGTAAAAAATTTATATGCTTGTAATATGAAGTGTATTTATTGTTAAATCTTTTAAATTGTTACAAAACAATTATGAAATATTTATGTAATCAAATATGTAAGTTTTATTATAACGTAAAATTTTAAAAGAGATTTTGATCGCTTGTTGCAGTAGCACAGCGATCTAAACTAAATTAAATTTATAAAATATATTAATTGATAAAATTTATTGTTCTAATTAATCGATTATAATTCATTAAAACGAACAATAAAACATTAAATTCCTTAAATAT
>JAHLJT010002406.1:177581879-177613089 GCA_031308135.1 Acheta domesticus | reverse complement strand
CGGGGGCGGAGCGGAGCGGGTGGGGGTGGCGCGGAGCTGCGCGGGGGCGGTGCGGGACGGGAGGGGCGGAGCGAGACGGAGCGGTGGCGGACGCGGGGGCGGGTGGGGGCGGCGCGGAGCGGCGCGGGGACGGGGGGCGGGGAGGAGGGGGGGTGGCGCGGAGGCGGCGCGGGGACGAGGAGGGGCGGGGGCGGGCGGGGCGGGCGGGGGCGGCGCGTGGGGCGGTGGGGGCCCGGTGCAATCGGGCGCGCCGGCCGGCTGACTCTGAGGCGGGCGCCGGGCGCCGGGCGCTGGGCGCTGGGGCTCGCGAGCCTGCGCTGCACTGGAGTGGCGCGTGATGCGCGCGGCTCCTCGCTTGATCAGGTCGAGCGGCGCAGCGGCGCGGCGGCGCGCACTCCAAGCCCCTCCGCCGGCGGCTGCCCTTTGTGGGCGGTGCTCGCCCTTCTCCGGGCGTCGTGCTGAGGACCGCCGCGCCGGTGCCGGTGCCGGTGCCGGCTGGCCTTGCCCGGTCGCAGTACGGGGTGCCCTGGCGAGAAGAGGAAGGGCTCTGGAGGGGGAGGCCCTCGCTGCGGCATTCCGCGTGCCGAGGGCCCTTCGCCGCCCAAGCCAAGCATGCGACGCGACGCGAAGCGACGCGACGCGACTCGACGTGCCATCTGATTCGGGCTGCAGCGATTTGATCGCACGAATGCTAGCGAGAGCGCCTGCGCCGTTTAAATATCTACCGGGTAGCAGCCCCAGTGCGGGAATGCAAACCCCCGCAAAGGGACGCGTGGAGGGTGGAGCTCAAAGGTTGAAAATGTAGCACTCAAGTGCCGACAACTTTATAAATTGTTTGTCTTGAACTTGCTTCTTTCTGTTACATCGCGCTGCCTTTTAGAGACTGTTACAAAATAATAATAGTGTACGTAGGCTGCACTATGTTACTGCAGTTTTTCGTGAAGGCTGTTTTCGTTACATTTATCACAGTATAACACAGAGAATTTTATTTGTAAATTATTAGGCAGTGGGTGTGCTACTTTTTGGAAAAACCATTTTTTACGGTTTTGTTCGGGAACTTGTTTTTTCTCCTCTTGGTCACTAGTTACGATTATTTGAAGCTATTTCCCCAAGGAAGCGTTAGTAGTTTTTGGAGGAAAACAAACTTGGAATGCAACCGTAGACTTCCGCGGTCAGAGTGATGTGGGAAGGTGGTGCGTAAGGGTGGAAGGTGGATGGTGTGGAGGCTCTCGGCTGTCCGGATGACACCGCGTCGAAGGCAGTGATGTCGATGGTAGATGGTCGATAGTAGAAATACCATACTGGCAGGAAAGGACATTACATACTTATATTTCCAATTCTTGCCAATTGAACATGGGGTCCCGCAAGGTTCGATCTTAGATCCTATTCTCTTTCTGTTATATGTAAACGATATGCCCTCGTCTATTAAAAATGGAAGAACGGTTCTGTTTGCTGATGACACGAATGTTCTTTGCAAAAAAGAAGCAGTAAATAGTACAATTTCAGAAGTTTCAAATGTGGTTTAATAATAACAAATTAATTGTTAACGAACGTTAAGTTCATTATGCTACGCATTCAAAATTCTTTCAAATTCTGTCAGCCTTCATGCAGCTCGTTGCGTTTATTTTGCAAATGTGCATTCCCGCCTGGGATATGGCATAATATTCTGGGGAAGCTCATCCTGTAGTATTCAGACCTTCAGATTGCAAAAGAAAATTATTCGAATAATGAAAAATGCCTTCCACGTGATTCCTGCAAGCCTCTTTTCATTGAACTGGGAATCTTGCCATTGCCTTGTCTATTTATTTACGAATCTGTAATATTGGTCAAAAATGACCTACTTAACGGAGGGAACATATTTTCATGCAATATTGATATTTATAATTACAACACACGCCGTAGAAATCACGTGCATCAAGTGTCAGTATCAACAGCTCAGTACAAGAAATCAACATACAATACATGTACGTTACTTTACAACGCATTGCCAGATGACATAAAACAATTAAAGTCGGTACACAAATGTAAGTTAAAAGTAAAATCTTTTCTGCTGCAAAACTGTTTCTATACAATTAGATACTATACTGATCGTGAAAAAGAAAAATAATGTTTAATGAAACAAAACAAAGATATATAATGAATTAGTTTACGTTTGCATTGTATACATTTTCAAAAATATTTAATACGCCTGTAAGAAGTAATGTACTTCAGCTTCCGGGTCAATGACCCCCATCTCGATCAGGTTTTTGTCCAGTTTCCCTGATCCATAGAGCAAATGCTGAGATGGCCCCTTGTTTTGCTTCTGGACGTAAATGTAGCTTCACTGTGCGCACGTTTTGTTGAGCACTCCTTTTGCTTGTAGTTCATTTACAGTTGAAATTGATTTTCTATAACTCGGGATAAAACATTTTTCAAATATTTGATTTTTCTAAAATAATTATTTTCTAAATTCATTTTTTCGTTTTTTTTTTGTTTTTTTTAAAATTCTGGGCCTCAAGAAAATGTGCGCAGATAAATTTCTTTCCCCACACGTCATATACAGTTTTTACTGTTTTTTGACAAATAAATAAATAGATGGAATCGTGGTGGACCCCCCCCCCCTTCAATCTGGCGCACTCCAGCCCTGAAGAAGACAAACGTCGACATCACCGGGGCAGCTAAGAACCTTCTCATAACAAATGTAAGTGCCAAATCTGCCAAAGTGGCACATCTGAAAATCTATTATTTAATTAAGTAAAGAAATATGTTTCGATAATTGTAATATTTTTCTAGAAAAAATAAAGACTCAGATACTTTACAAGGCAGCTGATACGAATGAGGAGGAAATGTTTTGTCTTTGCCAATGGAATAAATGCCTCCACCTAGACAATATTTTTGTTGCGACACTTTTCTTGGATATCGACGATTATCGTATCCCCTAAACTATCTTCGAAAACGATTATGACTTCAAAAACTTGTTAATTGGAACAGGAAGTAGCTGCTGGTCAAAGTATTGTAGAACGGTTCTTCGATTCGATCAAGCGTTTTGTTTAACCATTTTCAACGATTCTTTGAGTAATCGAGAAAAAATAATTTCTCTCTATATCACTTAATACCTTTCCGGAGTCAATTGAAGCAAAAATGTCTAAAAATTAATGTAGTTATATGACCAGTTGAATTTATTTTATATTCTTTTAATAATACTAGTGTAGCTTTGTAAACCAAATGGATGCTTGGCATCGATCGTAGGGCAAAACAGACGTAACTGAACGCTGATCTATTTTTAGTAGCATCGAAGTAGTCTTTCAAAGTCTCTTTACAATGTTTTGTTGTTTTTTTTTCGCTTTGAAAAGTACAAACGTAATTTTAACTCAGTTTGCACAAGAAAATTTTCGAGGAAAGGTTGCGAGATTCGTCCTAGGCTATATATAGAAGCGTTTTTCGTAGGGTTGACCTCCTATTGCAAACTTCCCGCTGCAGTTCGCCCTCTCTTTCGCAATCGTCTCGTGTTTTATTCGGTGATTATAAATGTTCTGCGGCTAAATTCTTTCTCGTGGGTCGCGTGTCGTCGTTTCATTCGATGTCCTTTTCTGCACATTTTGCATACGTCAGGCTAAGGAACGTTTCCGTTGCAACGTTGACCTCGTTTTAATACAGCAGTATTGATCTCTGCCTTGCTTGCTTGCTTGCTGTATTCCTCTCTAGATACCGTAGGAGGTGCAGTGTCGCTTCATATACCTAGTTCACTATTTCATCACAACGATTGTTCTTGCGGAGGTTACTTAGTGTACCCTATTGCAATTTCAAAAGATTAATACTCCCAGTAAAAAGTAGATAGGCCTAATAATTTAGCTGAAACTTAATTCGTTATTTCGTTTCCCTTTGTGACATCCTTTGTTCATTGCATTACTTACGAAGTTTACATTATTCAGTAAGAGTAGATTGTGTTAGTAAATACTGATGCATTATAAACTTAACAAACTAACGGACTGAAGTTTCGAAATACATGGACTCTTGAGTAGGTTTGGGTAAAGCCACCAAAAAAGAATTATTTCAGCAACTGTTGAAAAATGTCAAAAATAAATATCAATGTTACTTAACACTTAACTAATACCTCCTACCCCTAAGTAACGTAGCGTAACGCTGCCTCAGACCCCCTCTCTCCCCCTTTAGCGGTACCTAATTTATGGACGACCCCAATACCCAATTCTCACTTCCATACAGACATGTTGGGAGACTTAATACTTTATAGAATTTAATCAGTGTTTCCTTCCTTCCTTTCTTTTTCAGGGTCCTCATGATTGTGCCGTTCATACGATTTAGTCTTTCGTCATTTTTTTCTTGTACCTCTGTTTCTCCTCGGTATATTCTGTATCCCAAGAAGTTAAAACTTGAAACCTGATCGTTAAGTGAATAGTATGCAAGTAATTTAGATCTACACGGCTCCATCCCTTCAAAGGTCATGCCTTTAGTTTTCGTATAGGATCGACAGAGGTTATACGTTCCAGTTATCTTCTGTAATTCAAACAGTGCTTTCTGTAGCCTTTTTCATCATTTGCTTTTGCAAGTTGATCATCTGCGAATACTGTAATCATCAGGCATCTTCCTTGACCCATCCGATGGCTAAAAGATTTGTTTGGATATCCACATATTTAATACTGCATCTAAATATAAATTAAATAATATGAGGGACAGACTACATCCTTGTCTTACGCCTTGGTTACAATTTCTCTTACTCTCTTGTCCCTTGGTACAGATTTTGGAATCGGGCAGAATAATACTAATTGTGTAAATTTCACGAAAGTTGCGGCTAATGCTTCGATGCCGCAGTAACTCTGCAAAAAGATAAGCTCTGTTAACTTATACGATTGCGGGAATTTTGTGGAGAAACGAATAGGTTAACTGGTTGCGTTATAGGTAGGTTAACTGATTGCGAATAGGTTAACTATTTGATTATAGACATTACTGCAACTACATTACGTTTGTCCAGTAGGTGCAGTAACGGATTCACGACATAGACATGGTTGTGTTTGTTTTGTGATTGTGTGTGTTGTCTATGTGTATTGTGCTCGTGCATCCCTTGTGCTTGGCGTCAGGAAGGGCATCCGGCTGTAAAATATTGCCAAATCTGTATAAAAATGCAGTGGTAGAAAAATTAATAAAAATTGAGCCCGCGCCCATTAGCGCCGACCCCGTAGAAACGGGAAAAGGCAAAAGAAGATAAAAGTCAGATACTTGATCGCCGTTGGATAAAAAGTCGTGAGTGAAATAGTCATAATAACATTTTGTTGGACGTGATTTAGATACATTCGAGAAATGCGATATTATTCTTGGTGTTCTTTGATTAAAAAGAATAGTACATTTGATCACAACAGGAGAAGGAAACTTGCACAAACGAAGTAATTGTGTTGGATCCTATCGTTTCCGGGATGGATCGAGATCTAACAAGATAATTATTTTAAACGTACTAGATATATTATAATATAACCTGTACGTTTAAAATAAACGATAGGAATGTGATGTTATTATTCAATAGTATCTTATTAACATTCACATGCGTTTCTGAGTGTTACATGATCTCATCTTCAGGTTTGCTGCAAAAGTTAATATACTGGAGATTATATTATATAAATTAATTGCAAATTTACATCTTGATATACAAGACAAAATAATTTCACAATCGTAACCTAAATTTTTCACCAATAATCTATAAATCATCAGCATTCATGTAATCATGGTTGTGCCGCCACCATTTAAATACAAATTACAATTTTTGTCTGGAATGCTATGAATGTTAATACATTGTAAAATAACTCACATGATGTCATTATACCTGTCAGGTCAAGAACATTAAATAATTTAAACGTAATATTCATAAAGGAGGTGGCGCAAGGGATTTTCAAAATAAAGAATTCGAAGAATTTTGTTATTGAAGACGCGAAAAGTAAGTGGACTTAGATTTTCTCTCTATAATTTACTTCTATTCCGCTTTTTATTGCAGAAAAAAAGATCTCCTACTCCCTTGTTTACCACTGAATTTCATGCCCCTGAAAATGTATGACGAGGACGTTCAAGAATTAAAAGTGCTGACAGTGTGAATCTCGCCCCCAAACGACTGTTTGTAAGTCCAAACTCGAAACAAAGTTTGGCAAGTTTAAGTTGTAATTGGTCTGTAAATGATTATAAAGGAATGATAGTGAACATCCTATAAATCATTTAAATGAATGGACAGGAGCGACTGCAATCCAGAGCTCATATGGCGAATGCTCTCAACTGCTTTGTTGAGTCAGTGTTTCACTTATTAATATCTTCTCTACACGGTTGTCGGATTTTATAGATATCTACGCGTAATTCTGAATCCATTCCTCGAATGGTTGTTATGCTGATGTCTACTGTTATGCCAAAAAAATCTGAAGTGCATAGAAGAATACCCTGCGTATACATGATGGCTAGACATTGGATGTTTAGGGAAATGCCTATTTTTTTCTAGCGAACTTAGTTAAAGGCTGATAATATACGTGCACGACTCATAACAAATGATGACACTTGACCAAGTCTTATAATGCTTATTTGTGCTTATTTTAGCATTAATGCCTTTTTTGCATAAATGCCTTTTTTAAGAATTATTGTACGTTTTTGCCTTTTATGTATTATTTTTATACAGAATGGTAAGATATCAGAAAATCGGCCATGGTCCAGTCTGACCATTCATTATGAAACCTTCAATTCACGTATTTGTATTTTGAAATACGAGAGAATTCCTGCAAGAATACACATATTTTCCTCCATTTCCCTATTTCATAAATACTAGCCATGTTCTCAGAAAATGGTCGATTGACAATACATCGAGGGCACCTTTTGAGTGGAAATAAATGGAAATTCCCAGAAGGTTTCAGTGTTGCTAATGTTGGACTTCTAAAATATACGCCAGACATATCAGTAGGTGCTCAGAAATCCTTCTCTGTATTCAAACTGATTTTGTCTCCCAATCGTTGCAGATTTGAAATTGCGATCCTTGAAAAGTTACTGGTTATATATTGCAATGGAAACTATTAAGACTGAAATGTAGAAATTTTGTAAATATGTATGGAGTTTTACAAGTAATTTTTAATTTTATTGAGAATGTAATTTATAGCTATGCCTTTTTTCTCCCTATTATTGACATTTTCAGTCCTTTTTAGGCGCCTAAAAGACGATTTTTTAGTGCCTAAAGATCCGATGTTTAATGATGGCGATTGGTTGCGATCTTCTTGAGCGTTTGAGAGAAGCAGCTCTATGAGTAAGACTTCTCCGTAAGTAGGTATGTTGTGAAGTTGTGTGACTCATCACTGTGGTGATTTCATTTGGAAACTTAACTTTCATTTGACGACCTTCATAATCGTGAGCAATCGATGTTTTCAGTTTTCCAGGTGCACGTCATCGCCGTTGCTCTTTCGGTGATAGTGGCCGAGCTGGATGACAGTTTTTGGAAGCAGTTCTTCGTCTTACATGTCAGCCCAATTCGAGTTCGGCAATTTTTATTGTTTTATTTATTTAACGTCGAAAAAGCTAGAAACAATGAGCAGTACATAATAGGGGCTACCAGACCAGATTTTTAAGGCCACATTTATTCATTTTTTGGAGATTCCAATTTTTTGCAAATTTCGCAACATTTTAGCCCATTTTCATAATATTTCCTCTCAGATATCTTCAACATTTACCATTTTTTCTATTTGTGCAATTTTCGTGCGTTGAGGTCTCTTGAGGTTCTCAAACCAGATTCTCACTCCCAAAAAGAAAGCAAATAAAGATATCTTTTCTAAATGTTAATCATGTTAGTTTTAAATGCTGAAGTCTGTTGACGCTGCACGGCCAAATTTTTTCAACAATCTGATGATCACAAAACTCTCCATTTTCTCAAATAAAGATCATAATATGGTGTCTGACCAGATTTTCCTCAACTGTTTGACCACATTTTAAGCCATCCATATAGTAAGATGGTTTATCACTAGAAGTTGTGATATAAAAAATAGTTTTTAACAAGGAATTATTTTATAAATGGGCTCTGTATCTAAACTCATTCAAGCTCATCATCAGGCTATCAAAGTTACACGTTTAATCAAGGATCGTAAATAATGTTATTGGTGTTGGTACACACAAAATTTAGAGACAAGATTGTTGTGGATCTAACTTCTGAAAAGCATGGCCAGGTTAATGCTGTAGTACATTTTTTCACCAATTAGATATGCCAGGTGTCCAGTAGAAAATAATTTAAAAAACAAATAATTTGAGATTACGGGATAAAGGAATATTGGATATAGATATTAACTTTTTTACAGCACTAAATATCAGCAGACACATTTTTTTAACATTTCATATTTGAATATATGCATATTTTTTATTTTGAAGTTTTTTTTGTATTTAAAAACAACTCACTTAAAAAAAATAGTTTCACACAGATGTATGTACTCAATTTTACTTTCTTCATAAGAAGAGATAGTATTGTAATTGTGCGCCAGAAAATAGCGAATTTTCGACCAAAAACTCATATTGAGGGGCCCTGAAGTGGATTAATCTTGTTCATGTATGTATACTAAATTTCTTCCTCCAATACATTGTGTGGTCACCCACAATCCCGTTTTGTGGGCCCTTAATACCAAAAAGTCGATTGACGACAAAACGTCTTGGCTGTCTGGAGGCTTGTCTGTCTGTTCGACCGTCCGTCAGTCTGTGGCCTTATCCGTGTGGCGATTCTCTCCAAAATTGATATTCCCAGACTGATTTAAATGAAATCAAGGCCCTCTGAGTTTAAAACGAAAATTTTAATTTTGGGAGGTACTTTATATGATGCCTCGACAACATTTAAAAAATTTTCTGAAAAATGGCTCCGAATTTTTTAATTAAACTTTGTCTTCAGATATCTTAAAGGACGTTTGAGACAACGTTGCAGGTTTCAATATCATTGAAATCCCTATTTTTCGAAAATTTCAAGAGTTAAATTTTTTTTGGCGTCTTCCTACAACTACAATACCGCTAATATAGATACCAATTGTTTTGTTTAACCTATTTGTACAATTTTATTAGTACTAAATGCGCCGAACAAAATTATATTAACGGCATTTTTATCTATTCTTTTGTTTATTTTAAAATTACACATGCATTTTTTTAATTATCTCTAACGCTCTTAATATTTACATAACTTTACATTATTGTATTTGTGAACACAAGTGCTTCAAATTATTTCTGATGAAGTTTCTCAAAACTTCTCTGTGAAAACGAGCTCAAAATATCGCATTTCCAGAAACATTCAAATGTTAACGAAAGAATAGTTCCAAATTTCCAAATTTTTCAATGAAAATACAACACTGTTCAACACTGTTCTTCTGTAATATTTTAACTAGTCTTCTGAAATATTCTTAAAGACATATTTCAATTCTATTATTAGGGGACCGAACAATTGAGGTAATGTGACAAAATTTCGTTTTGGTCCCCATGGGTAGCAGCTTGGAAAAGGATCTGGCAATACCGGAAAGCTATCGTAGCCTAAAAAGATTGGAAAACTGAGTAGTAGGAACAGAATGAGAAAGAAAGGACTGCTCACGGTTCATGGCTCTTTGCTAATGCACTGCTCCGGTATCCGCCAGGAATTTGTCGGAAGAAACCATGGAAATGACCTAGTGGAGCGCTGAGCTGATAGAATTCTCATGCAGGCAGAACAATCGGCAGAGTCGTTCTCATTGTTCACTTAGCTGGGTCGAAATTCGAACCATAGGCGTTTCAGAATTCCTAGTAATTTCATTTGAACTCGCGACTGACCGTTGGGGAAGCTAACGCTCGGGGTTGGCGGCGAAATAAAGGCCTGTCCGATCCCCTCTGTTGCTCCGACAACGTAGTTCTGCGAAGTCACTTGCGTCAGCGAGTGACCCCCGCTCCCCCACGTTGTGGGGTGCGTCACGTAACGGTATTACGCCTTCGCAAACATGTGGAATCGCAGCACGCAGCATCTCATCCTTTCCCTTCATCAGCCCTTATGTACACACATACACACATTGTGGCGTCACGGCCGGGCCGTTACAAAAATACACAGACGTGAACGGTTGTAAAATATTGAATATTTATTCACAATGTGCACCGACACCTGACATACCTATTTACAAATTTTACAATGGATATTATAACCGACCGTTACTAGAAGGAACTTTACCGGTCACCACGACCGCTTGCCTCACGTCACGACGCACGCGCGCCGGCTTCATCCTCTTGCCTCCGTACCAAGCACATCGACGTGCTATGAACCGCACCACCCACGACGACCTACGGACGAGGCCAAGAAGCAGAAGAAGGAGTTTTCGTCCGGGACCGTCTTCTGTACCTTCTGGCCTGGCTCCGGAACCGGGTCATATTGCCGCTTCCGCCAGCCGCATTTCGGGGTTCACAAGTCTGCCCCCGTGGCAGCGCACGTCCGGATGTTTCGTCGTCGCCCAACTATAGCCCTTTGTTTTGCGAAGCGTCCCTTCAGCACGCGCCGGCAACTATTTCCCATGTGCATTTCATGTCTCTGAAATGCACGTAACTAATTTTGTTCAAGGCGACTGTTATGACGCCACAACATTCACACATGGACCTAGACTTACATGCAATGCACTACGTCACATGCCTGGAGTCCAGCCCGGAGCTTAGAGCTTGTCCCGGCTGTTGCGGTGCTGAGCTGGAGAGACGTGGATGAAAAAACTCCCCAAGCCGACATGTAGGTCGGTGTCGGTTCTCACCAGCAGATATCATCGCCACATCCCGCGATAGAAACAATACTATACTTATGGGACTAATGCCTTCGGAGTTGACGCGTCGGACGTGCGGAGAGGTGGCATCGACTGATGACACTCCAGTGCCTCTGACCGGGAGGTCCTAGGTTCGAGTCTCAACGACAGCAGGAGTTTTGGACATTAGCTTGTCAGCTAGGTCAAATTCAGTCGCTACCTGGAGAAGAATTCTAGCGACCGTCTGCTCTGATCGATAGTTTTCCGTGGTTTCTCCGATCAACAACAGGCGAATGACGGAGCAGTACCCTAACAAACGCACCACGGACAGCGCGCGATATTTCATTTCTCTTGCTTGTCCTATCCTCACCCCTTACACACGCAACACACTACCACACATGCCGGGAGAACGGTCTGGGAGTTAGAGATTGTTCCGGCTGGGGTGGTGCCCCTCTGGTGGGAGATACCTGTTGGGAAAAAACCCACTAGTCGACGGTAGGTCAGCGCCGGATCTCCGTCACAGCGCGATGAAAAAGCACGCACTACTCTTCCGGGACGTATTAGCTCGTTTGTTTTGCACGCGCGGAATTACTAACAACCAATCAATCAATCAATAATTGACGTGCCGGAAATCACTAGTCAGTCAACTGAATGTGTGAATGAATCAATGAATGAAAGTTTGGAGGGCAACAAATGCGAGGCTTGGACATGGAGAGGGGTGTACTGGCTGCTCTGGAGCCCCTGGGCGATGCCTGTTCCTTCCTTCCCTGCCCCGCCTCTTCCCCCCCCATCCAACCACCCCCCGGCCGCAAGTCCACGTGCGCTCTTTCAAGGCCGCGCTGCCCCTCTAATTACCCCGCAACCGCTGCGCGCGGCGGCGGGCGCTCAACGCGAGCGTCTTCCGCGGGCGAGCAATGGAAGGCGGGGGCGGGGGCGGAGCCGCCTCTATTCTTGGGTTTTTCGCTCTTGGCGCTTCAAGGTCACGGTCGAAAAATTGAGAGAGAAGGCTTTCTCCAATAGGGAGCTTACACGTCACTGCTGTGTTGTGACGTGGAAGCTTCCTATTGGAGAAAGCCTTCCCTCTCCATTTTTCGTCCGTGACCTTGGTGCGCCAAGAACGAAAATCCCAAGTATAATAGCACTCGACGCCCGCAGCAAAGCCATGTGCTGTACACAAAAACCGCGCACCATTTAAAGAGATTTTTTTTAGTGTTAAGTTATTTAAGGTCGTATAGGTCATTAGCGACAACTATTGGAGTGATGGTATGAGGATGAAACGATATGCTGATGATACGGGGTGAACGAACTCATACAACCATGCCCCGAAGCGGGACTCGAACCCGCGATCCTTCGGTCCGAGATCGCCACGGCACTACTGGCTTAGCGATCTCCGCCACCGGATCGGCATGTTTTTGATTTATTTCTGTTTGGTCGGCACTTTTACATTTCAGGAATTTTAATCATTGCGAATTATTATAATGTTAGGTTGGTCACTCTCACCAAATTGTCCTCAAAGACACCTGTTTACACACGTGAAAATGTTAGAATTAAATTGGTGAATTGAACATGTTTTTGAAAGTATCTACTGAAATTTGGTCTTCCATTTTCTACTAAATTATTTTTAATTTATCACAAAAATAAATTTTAGGGCTTCTAAATGTATCTTTTGACAATCTTTTTGGAAAACTTAATTCGAGAAGAAATTTGTAAACGTCCTAAATTAAATACTTCCAAATGATATTAAACATGTAGACAACGGAACAATGTTTTCATGTACAACAAAATGTCCGTAACAAAAGTTGGTTCGAAAAATAATTTTAATTTTTAGTCGAAATAATCGTTTACTCTTTCGATTTTCTCCTAAAAATGTGAAAATATGCCACTCAGGCCCCATCCAGACAAGGCTCTCTGGACCGAACAAATCTCTCCAAGAGGAGACCTAATTTCCTTGAGACAAGAGAATGGAAGGTTATTTTTAAGTGCCTGTCGTATTTTCAATCAAACTATGCAATGCTTTAAAAATGCAGAAATCTCGTTTTCTTTCTTTCGGAAAGATAAAGGAGAGGCAAAGAGCGTTTTTGGCAAGACTGAGTATTTTCGTCAATAGCATTAGAATTTTGTAGTACATTTGATTTGTTAACGTGTTGTGTATCTTTATGGTGTAACACCCCCCCCCCCCGTACACACGACCACTCATCGGTGTCGGCGGTGTTAATCTCTCTCAGGGCGTGACCCGACTCACCTGTGGATTCCCGTCTGCTGCAGGTTGCCTCATGTGCTCGGCTGGAATCTATTTAGGACGCATGCGTGACTGGGCATATTCATGCACTACACAGTAAAACGCTCTTTCATGATTTCTGAGTTTAATTCACAGCAAAAAATAATCGGGTGAAGCCCCCTACAGTTCTTAATACTATCTTAACCTAACTTATAACTAGCTTAACTTAACAGTCCAACCCTTCCGGGTCATTGCACGGGCGCTCCGCCCCTCCGGGCGTCGGCATCGGCCCGAGTGTCGGGCGGCAGGGGTAGCGGCGCTTCCCCCGTTTCCTGGGCCGGTCGGGCAGCTGGTGGCCGCGGCGGCGGTGTCGCGGCACGCGAGCAGGCGTGCGCGGCAGGCGCAGGGCTGCGCGCGGGCGGGCGCGCGCGACAGCGCAGCGGCGGCGGCGCGGCGCGTGGGCTGGCGCGGCGGCGACGACGGCGTGGCAGCGGCCCGGCGCGCGGCACTGTTGACTGCGGCGGCGGCGGCCAGGGATCGACACACCAAAGCGTCTTTTAGCGGCGGCCGGCCCTCAGGCCGCGTCCGAACGCTTCTTCGTTCATTCGAGTATCGGCACTCACACGGTGTTCCGCCTCTCCCTTCGGCGGCAACCTGAGCGGGCGGTGAGGTGGCGACGATGCGTTGCGGCGGCGATCTAGCGTCTCGCAGCGGTCGTTACCATCGGACCCAACACCTCGGTCGTCGCTTACATCGGAAGGTAACACTCGCGGTCGTCGTTCGTCTCGGAATGGCCGAGTCTCGCGTTCGCAGCAACCTCCCTTGCTCGCGAGATCACATGTCTCACCCCGGCCTAGTGTTCGACTATTGGCGCAGCCAAACCGCGTGATGCGCGCCGTCCAATTGCCATGGGTCCATCGACGGTTGGAACCCGATTTCGAGTGGGCGTTCACGTCACCACGATTTCCGAGAAGACGCTGGGTGAGCTCTGACGCAGCGCTCGGAAATACCAGAGGTGTGGCAAACGGTCTTGAACAAAGGGAGGCGCTCCCATCGGCGGCCGGCGGCGACCCTTCGCGCACTCAGGTAGCGGGAGAAACGCACATTTTCAGGCCAGCTAAGTTTTCCCGGACTCCCTGTTATATAAAATATTCATCTCGCACACGCCCGAAATTAGTTCGTGTGCGACCGTCCCATTACAATGGGCACGGGAATATCAGTGACGTTTCATTCAAAGTTTTTCCATATTTTGAATTGGAAGAAAAATAAAACTCTGTTCCCTTTTCCCTTTGTTTTCGTTCCGCGTAGGAATTTCCCAGTGAGTACTATGTTTTCTATTTTTGTTACATGACATCTGAAAAGTATCGCTGGGTACTTCCTAAACTTGTAGTTGCATTGCCCTTTCAATATTAAATAGAGAAACTAGTGGTGCTAAAACAACACCTACTTTGTCGCCCGTATTTTCACGCAAAATTACGCACTAAGTGCTTAAATGATTTAATTCCAAATTATCTTTATGGAACGGATTTCATTAAGGGATAAAATCTTATCTTTAATATTTTGGTTGTAGAAAAACTCCGAAAAAAGTTTGAACTTTAGCAATTTTCGTAAAATCAGGTTTTCAACGTACATGACACCTGTACCATTCTCTTAAACGTCCTTCACACTATCCAACAACAAAATTTAATCAAAAACGACGGAGCCATTTTTTTGTAAATTTGTAAAATGTCTCAGGAGCTTCTTGTAAAGTACCACCAAAAATTGAAATATCGTTTCCAAATTCAAAGAAATCAGATTGATTGGAGAAAATCGACCTGAACGGTTTAGCCGCTACCGTTATTCACAAAGGGACGGACGGACTTTTTGACGTGATTCGATTTTCCGGTATCAAGGACCCACAAAACATTAATTCTGGCTACACCATGTGTTAGAGGGTTTTTTGTTTCTAAATGTAGCTTCCGAATTTACCCTCCTTTTTCGTTACCAGGGCCTTGTAATAAGAGTTTTCCTGCCGAAAATTTGCAATTTTTTCCCGCAGCATTACGAGTACATAACTTTCTTTTCCCTGAACTACAATGCTCCGTAGCGAGAGAGTGAAAACGATCCGACCTTTCTTTTCCTGGTTGTTATTTGTGTAGAAGATGCTGTCTCAAGCAGTAATAGAGTTGTTAACCTTTTGAAGAAAAATGAGACATTAGCTTGCTGCAAATAAGATTTGCAGGGTCGCATTTGACACTGACCAGAAGCGACCGGAGACCAATATTTTGTTTCTTTGAGAAGACTGTAAAAGTTTTCGAGAGAGATAGGCACCGCGTTGTTAGTCTTGGCAGGGTTTTCAAAGTCGTATCTCGATGAATTGTAAGATATCTTTCAAGTTACTATTCAATAAAATGTTTTCCTATTATTCTGACAGTACTGAATGTGAAAATCGTTGTTGGCCATCTGAAGTGTCGTACGAAGTCTTTACTGCATGGAAAGAATTTCATAAAACAAGTGATACGTGAACATGGTCTTCTTTCATCGCATGGTTATACTTTAATAAACCAGCCAATCTCCATTTCATTTTATTCAAGTAGGTAAATTTTGTACTTTCTGTAAACATTAGTCAATTTATATTCGCTGCAATTAAATAAAAATGTTCGTTGTACTCCTGCGTGAGAAGAATCTCTTTAAGGTGAAATTGTATAATTCGATTTTGCCTATTATTTTTGTAATCCCTGACCATTAATAACTTAACATAGGCTTGATTTGAATTTTATTGATTCTACGTTATATTGTATTTTTACCGTAAACACACTTTCGATTTTCAACGGCCTATGAAAATACTTTGTTGTTATGGTGTTTGAACGTGCAGTGCTTGTCATTTCATCATTTCATCTACCTTTGAGTGGCAGAAAGCCTATGAAAATAAAGAATTAGATGTACGTATGATAATGATTATTGTACTATGCAAATACATCAGTTGCATAACGGAATAATTTGTTTTCAACTTTTCCTGGTCTGTAAGTGCATACAGGAAAAGCATTCGATTCGGTCCCAAAATTAGAAGTCGGCATTTTGGCAGTAAAATCCGTTTCGAGGGCCCATCACATGAAAAATGAGGTTTTAACGGGACTTTAATGGAGTTTGTTTAGATGTGTCTGGCATAATCCGGGCAGATAGGGGCTTCTGAGCTTAATGTCACGACTAAGGTATGTCATTTTCGTTCCAAAGAAGTTCAAGAATGTCAGTGATGGCGAGGACACTCGGTTTTATGTTAAATTCTTCCATTTTATTTAATCTGCAGTAACGGGTACAATGACATCCGTTGTATAAATATTGTATTTCATAAATTCATCGAAGTTGCTGAATCCACAAATACACTGGACTGCGGGTTCGATGGTGCACCGGTTAGTTTCTACGGGCGAAATAATTCTTCGTACGCCTTCCTTCGGAGGGGAAGTAAAGCCGGCTGTCCCATGTTGTAGATTTACTGCATTTTAAGATCCCAAGCCTAAATGAAGCCTCTGAGCAAAATTCAAACGCCTGTTTCATCACCTGAGTGATACCTCCTTTCTCTGCCAGACGGTGAAAGGAGCGTAGCAGAATTTTCGTGGTCACGCAGAAGAGCAGGCCTCATGGCCTGAACCTCGCCACGGAAAATAAGGCATCATTGAATTGAATTGTGCTAGGTTTGTAACTGGGGTGAGGTGATACTATTCAAACTCATCCCAGATTCCAACTTGTAAGGCTTGTAGGTAGAGACTTGTACAGGGGTCGAAAATATGTCGTGTAAAGAAGACACACGTTACATTTTCCCCTGTTTTTTATGTACAGATGTAACGGCAGGTCAGGCACTGTCTCATCAAAAAAGAGACTTAATCTATATCACTGATTCGCGGGGTTGCTTAACATTCAGGGGCAAATATCACACTTCTACAACAATGTATCTCCATTGTGTGGAATTTCCCAGTTCGTTCTTGGCAATGCGAGTATGTGATCATTTTCGACTCCTGTTCCAGCTCTAGAAGTTTGTGGTATTTATTCTGAGACATTCCCTCTCTATAGAGGTGATCCCAGACAAGGCGCAAGTAAACCTTAGAAACAAATTTAGAATAGCAATGCGAATACTTTTGGCATGACGGTTTTGTCACCAACGATTTTACGCGGTATTCTGCAATTTTTTATAACACACGTTCAGAAATATTTACGTGATTGCTACGCCCATTGAAATATCTTTTCTTGTGTGTTTCTTCAAACTGCCAAAAAATTACATTGATTATTAAATTAATTACATTAAATTACAATGAATTTTTACATTTTGACTTACGGGCACTAAAACGATTTGGAATATTGCAGGCCCTACAACAACTTTTGTGAGTAGTCACCGTGCAGGAAAAGAGCAACTGATGGATAAAGAAAACGTACTCGCAGTCACGTGATTAACAACTTTACTTACAGGAAGAGAAAATGCAGTTTTCCAAGATGTGATGTAGTATAGCGTCCTGGTTAACAGGATGCGAACAAAGAACAGTTCTTGCTGCTTCCCATGCTTTTCATTTTCAAATTTGAAGGGTGTTCGGTCGTGTGTTAGTTTCCGTGCCGTTAAAAATGTAGGTCGCGGAACTCAAAGGCTCGAAAAATCACGGCAACATCTTGATTCTTGCCAAAAAGTAACACATGAAACTTAAATTATCGCATTGAGTTAAATTATAGCATGAAGTGAAACAGTCAAGTGTTTCTCTTACAAAGCACAATGAATATGTTGAGCGAAATCGACTTTTTTTTCGTCCACTTCAACTGACGTTGTATCTGTATTTCAGTGACACTGCTATTTTACTGCATGTTCCGTTTGAAGTAGTAATATTTGCCATATATTTCTTTCCTCCTCGTTCGAAAGTATATGTAAAATATATGTTTGTACATTGCTTATTTATTGTGAATCCCTTTAAATAACTTAAAACATGCTTACATTGTACATTTCCTACAAAACATTACAGTATTAGAATTGTGCATTATGCAAGACTAAATGAGGAAAATGTTTCAGTTCTGCTTCATAAGATAAAACAAGATTTTTTTTTTTATTTCACGAGACGAAATTGAGAAAAACTTTGAGATTTAGTCGTTGTTTTATACATGAAGAGCGTCGATGATTGTTTTGTTTGATGAAATTATTTCACAAATACTTTGCGTACGTTGACCACATGAAGTAGAGACCGTCAAGTAAGGAGAATTGTGTAACCGCACGAGGACATTGATATTCAATAGCTGTTTGTGTAAATTAGCCTATGAATATTTATGTGAACGCAAGTAAAGGTAAGTGTATTTACATTTTTCGATCGAAGGAGGTATAAGACATGAACTTTAATGAATTGTCACATTCTACGTTGCATGTTTCTAGAAATCCTTTTAACGTATTTACTTCAGAATTGCCTGTACCCATGAATAGCCTCATGAATGTTAGCTTTCACTTCTCTCACATTTCCCTCGCAATATTGCGGTTCATAAAATTTATTTCACATTCTTTTGCTAACTGTCCTTTAGAATGATTGACATGCTCATTTGCATATTACTTCATGCTCTATTAATCAATTAGAATGTGATGGTAACTTGCCTGACTAATTCTCAAAATATTTACTTTCTCTCTGTTTATGGAGTGTAAGGAAAGTTTTGCAATGCCGCGGGAAAACAGTGAATTTTCGACAGTGAAACTCATATTGGCGGGCCCCGTTAACGAAAAAGTGGGTAAATCGTTTCCCTTAATTACTTCTTCTAACACGTCGTGTTGTCAGAATCAATGTTTTGCGGGTCCTTGGTGCCAAAAATCGTATTAAATGCAAAATATCTATCCGTCTGTGGTCAACGCTAGTGCCTAAACCATTCAGCTGATTTTCTCCAAATTGATATTCCCAAATTGATCTGGGCTTAATGTCGAAGCCCCCCGGAATTTGAAACCGATATTTTAACTGAGGGGGGAGGGGTACTTTACATGGAGTTTCCTCGAATATTTTTTTTTTTGAAAAAGGTAAAAGATTTTTAAAATTAAATTTCGTTATCAGATAGCGTAACGGACGGTTAAGAGAATGTTGTAAGTATCATTTTCGTTGAAATTCCTGATTTTGTGGTAATTGTAAAAATTCAAATTTTTTTCGACGTCTTTCTATAACTAAAATATTGAAGGTAAAAATTTTTCCGTAATAATATACGTTCCTCAAAGACATCTGAAAGTAAGATCATGTTCAATTTTTCAACAATATGAGTAGTTTTCGTGTGATTTTAGGTGAAATATAGGCAAGTTAAAACATTTTAAATATTTTTCCCTCTAATTTCTTTCTTCTCATAAGTAAAACGAGGCTAAAAGAAATGTGGTGCGAGTCCCATTTTCAGTTATCTCTCCGTTTTTTTCGAATATTTGCAAAAGTTAATATTTCAATACTACAAAATTGAATTCAAAAATTTTTGCCTCAGACAACAATCTGTTGTAAAAAAGCGGTTCTTTAAGAAAGGGCATGTACACTTTTTCTAAAAAAAACGAGTTTTCGCGTTAATTTGTGCTTGAAATTTTTGCCATTACTAACAAGAAATTATTTTCTCGAAAACTGTTCTAAATGTTTTCTTTAATTTTTTACACTTATTGAAGAAGGAATGGTGCAAGTCTCATTTTACTGAACGCTCTGTTTTTTTTCGGAACTTACAAAAAAATAATATTTGGCATACCACAGAATTGAAGATGGAGGTTTTGTCTTATCGAATCTGTTCTAAAAAAATCAGCTTATTAAAACTGTAGTTTTCACAGAATTTCTGCTTGAAATTAATGAAATGTATACCGATGTCCCCCCAACTACAGACTACGGGGAAAATCTTTGGAGAACAGGAATGGGTGAAACGGATATGAAAAATAATTCAATTTTAATTAAAATTTACTATTGAAAATCCCAATATTAATTCGATTTTTACTGTATTCTACGATTTGTATTCTCAATGTACTGTAGTATTTTCTTTCAAGTAATTCCCAAACCTCATTTGAATTAGCCCAATTAAGTTTCTCTCTTAAAAATACGATTTAAATGTAATAGGAAAGAAAAATTGCAAACAATTGAGCATCACAATTTTGTACGAACTTTTATTATTTTAATTTATATACCACCGTTCGCTGCATTAGGCAACAATGCAGCGATAGATGTTTGAAGAAGTTCATTTTTGAACGGCGACATGATGGAAAGATAAGATAAGGCGGTTTTATTACTTAACGTTAATGTTACAGTGTTTCTATACGTTCAATAAAACGATATATTCAACTTTATTAAAGTTCAGAAGAATGTATACACAGTGTGACTTCGTGAATGAGTGAAACACAAACACGGAGAGTTTTTTGTACAGATTTATTTACAATTACTATTCAATATTTACAGTCCTAGTGAAGCTACAGCTGCACTCCACTTCACTGCAATTCCCTGAGGCCAGCCGCCTCAGCTTGCCAGTACCCCCAGCGTGCTGCATCTTAGCGCCGCCCCTGGCCCCCCGTCCCGAGGCGAAAGCCACTCGCGAGTCGCGGCTGGCGATGAACCCCCTCGCGGGTGGCAACGTGCACCCGCACAGCGATTCGTCAGAAACTCCAATGCCCACAGACTCCTTCGCTAGTCTCACTTGCGAGGAGTCACGTGACCCACCTTCCACGGTGAAGGCGTCTTCTCCTTACCGAGTTTGGGCCGGATGCGAATGGGCCCGCCGCCAACCGTAGGCGGGGTGCTTTCTCCACACCTCGTCCTCCCCTGCGCTGGATGTCACCAGCGGTCCAAGAAACGCCCCCGGATGGTCCGGCCGCCGCCCGAGTACCAACCCCTCCAACATGCCTTTTTTTATTTTTATTTGATTGCAGAATCAGGTGGATTATACAACGCTCAGCCATATGGCTTTCAGTTGTTAGGAGCTAGCATTTTCAGACGAAAAATATACGAAGGTTGTAGCTGCGGCGACCTCCATGTAACATTATAATGGTTCAGTATGAGTATCTGAGTGGAGGAATACGTATTGTTGACTAGTATTGGGAGGAGTATTTATTTAATTATCTTATATCAGCCGGATTACGGAGGAAGATGTGAAAGGGAAGTCGGTTTCTTAGACGAGGTTCTATGGGAAGCTCTTTACGTAGATTGAAATGAATGCACCGGTAACTGAAGGTAGATTTTGGAAGAATGTACGAGAAAGTTTAGTGATATGACTGCCGCTCATCTTGCCCCCATGACTGCCGCTCATCTTGTGCCGTCCGACAAAGCAAATGCTAGGATGTTACAACAGAAATTCATAAGATAATGATATCTTCGATTAGAATGCATTCATAATTCGATATAATGGATGCCCTTTATTTCCGAATGTTCAATTAATATGTGAAATTATCCTTGCTTGCCTATGAGGTGCTGGAAATAATGCGAGCAGTTAAAAATGAGGCAAGAAAACGTGCTCTTGTTGCGTCACTAGTTTCAAAATGGAGAAGTTGAATGAACATTCTTTTCTGGTGTGCGATTTTATTATTCACTTTATATAAGAAACTGTTGGGGTAGGTAGAACATGAATTACTGAAACCTGTATACAAAATACTGTCTCGTACCCCGAGCTCTTTAATGGTGGATTTAGAAGCAAATGTGTTGTTGAGAACAATTTTCTTGATCTGTAGCGATGTGCGCATAATTTTATACGTCCGTTAAGCTGGCAAAGCCATTTTCAAAAAACACGCTTTCTCTATACCCAGAATTTTGTGCTATTTTTTTTTTTTGCTTTCCAAATATCCAAAAAAAACTTTTTTTTGCTCCAACGGATTTTCCAAAAATTGGTGTCTTTGTTGGCTTAATGTTAAGGTGGAAAAGCCAATTGGCCAAAACAAATTTTCTCTATATTGCGGGGAATATTAAATGTTAAATAATTCGAAACATTGTTAGATGGAGACTGCTTTTGTGGTTATTTCTGTGTCAAGAAAACCTAATTTTGCTGGATAGTTTTTTTCTATAAGTAGTTTTCTTACACGTTGTTGTTGTGCCTGACGGGGATTTCGAATTTTTTTTCTAAATTTTCGAAAAACTATAAGAGCAAAAAAATAATGTTTATATATTTAAAAAGCACAAAAATAGCACAAAATTCTGGGTATAGAGAAAATGTGTTTTTTGAAAATGGCTTTTTGCCAGCTTAACGGGCATTAATATGATGTTGATGGGAGCCAGGAGGCGCTGCGTGAATTTTGTTCTTCGCCCTGGAACGTGTAGCAGGAGGTCGCGCCGTGCCTCAGCCCCGCGCTTGTGAGGCTGCGAGGCGGAAGGGCGCGCGAAATGCGAAGAGAAAGCCAGTCGCTGAGCCAGGGACCCGACGGCGGGTGCAGCCACGAAGAATCTAATAATAACAACAACAATAATAATAATAATAATAATAATAATAATAATAATAATAATAATAATAATAATAATAAGTTGACTAGTGGGAAGTTGCACAAGAGCAACCGAAAAAAAAACAATACAGACCAAAGTGGTCTGATGAACGTAAGCAAGCTTTCTCGAAAAGAATGAAAGCCTATTGGAAAAATAAGAACAGAAAGAAAAATTGAGTCTCTTGCATAGCGTCTTCCATCTATGGAGAGAATTCGCCTATAATAATAATAATTTTGCAAGGCTAGTATGAAGTCGTGGAGTACCAGGTTACTAATACACAGCGGAAAAGAAGCAGTAGAAACCAGAAGTATTCAGATTAACAGGGGTATTTTTCAAGGAGATTCACTATCCCCTCTGCTGTTTTGCACTAGTTTGATCCCACTATCTAGACAGTTGTCGCAAGCTGACTTTGGTTACAAGCTCCATGGTGATGAAAGGCCAGTATCACATTTGTTTTACATGGATGATTTGAAAGTGTTTGCTAAGAATGAAACGATTCTCTCCCAAATGCTGTCTGTCGTGAATGACTTTAGCAATGACATCTGCATGAAGTTTCGTCTTGACAAGTGTGCAAAAATTAATTTAAAAAGAGGGAAACTCACAACGTCTGAGAACATTGAAATTGATACGCACACTGTGATTCAAGATCTTGAGACAGGTAAAACTTATAAATATCTGGGCACTGAAGAATGTGAAACCATCTCGAACGACAGAATGAAAGAGAGAATTCGCAGGGAGTATTATAGGAGAGTGAGACTGGTCCTGCTGTCCGCTCTGAATTCCAGGAATAAAATATCTGCAATAGGTAGTTTGGCGGTACCTGTAGCCGAATACAGTTTTGGACTAGTGGACTGGACTGAGCAAGAAATTCGCACCATGGATCGAAAAACCAGAAAACTGCTAACAATGCATCATGTTTCCCACCCTCGAGCTGATATACATAGACTTTATGTGGCACGTAAGGAAGGAGGAAGAGGCCTCAGACAAATTGAGGCCTCCTGGCACAACGCAATAGTCGGGTTGAGGAAGTATATAGTCAGCCATCAAGATGACCCTCTAATGAGGCAGGTCATGGAATCTGACCGAAGAATGGGAAACAGAGGCATTGCTAGTGTAGCAAGAAGCATTGCGAAGAAAACTAGGCAAGACACGTCGAATAACATAGACACTGAACTTCTGATGCTGCTGAACATGAAGAGTGAGACACAAAAAATGTTAAATCGTGGAGAGACAAACCACTCCACGGACAATACCTAAAAAGAGTGGACAAGGTGCAGATCAATAAAGATCAATCATTTATGTGGCTTAAAAGGGGAAGAATGAAGCCAGAATCGGAAGCACTTGTAATAGCTGCCCAAGATCAGGCGTTGAGAACACGACATTATGATAAAGCGGTTTTCAAAATTTCCCAAGATGATAAATGCCGCATTTGCCAGGAGCAAGTAGAAACCATTGATCATATTGTCTCAGCTTGTCCAATCCTAGCAAAGACCGAATACCTGAAAAGACATGATAGGGTGTGTAGCTACCTCCACTGGCAGATCTGTACCGCCCTCGAAGTTCCAAACACATGCCCCAAGTGGTACGAGCACTCACCAAAACCGGTGACGTCTGTTGGATTGCGTACGATATTGTACGACCAACAAATTCAAACTGATCGCACGATAGCGGCAAACAAACCGGATGTAGTGATCCGGGATTTGGCGAAAAAATCGTGTTTACTTGTCGATGTTGCTGTATCTTGCGATCAAAACGTCGTTACCAAGGAGGCAGAGAAACGTCTTAAATACAAGAGTTTGGAAATCGAGATCAGCCGAATGTGGGGCGTAAAAGCACAGGTCGTCCCGATAGTTATCGGAGCTCTGGGATTTGTTCCGCAAAATTTGAGTAAGAACCTGTCTAAACTCCCTGGTAATTCAAATGACTGGGAAGTGCAAGAAATAGCTTTATTTGGAACAGCCCACATTCTGCGTAAAGTATTGTAGAGGCACTGATAGTCACCGGATCTGCTCCTTAGGTAGCTGGTTGCAACCTGGAGTAGATTGTATATTCAGCCGACTCATAACATCTTCAGTCGTGATGTAATGGAAAAATAATAATAATAATAATAATAATAATAATAATAATAATAATAATAATAATAATAATAATAATAATGCCTTTATTTCTGGCGAGCCTCAGGCCATAAGGCCTGGTCTTCCGCCTAACCACTTAAATATTTACATTTACAATAATTACAATTGAGGAGATCGGGTGGAAACAATGGTACCAATGGTAACAATCTAGACATTTTAAAAACCATGCTCGTCCACCTGACTATTTTCAACTGCAGTAAACCCTTTACACGAATTCCAAAGGACTGATATAATCGGAGTTCGCGTTATAAAAATTAGTGTTATCAGAGTATCATAAATGACCAAATTACTGCAATCCCTTGCCGGGACCCAAGTTTTGTTCGTATTATGACGAAATTCATGTCAAGCGAGTTCGTGCCGACGAGGGTATACTGGTTGTTGTTATTTTTGTTGTTTTTTTTCAATTTATTAAAGACCTTAGGGCAATAACATCTACAGCACATTTCTGATGAAATTGAGATATTAGCAGTGGCGTAGGCTCAATGTATGCGAGTGATGTGTTACATCCCCTAGTTTTCCATCGCTTAAAAATATTCTCAGTAGAGTATTTTATTTTCTTCTGTTAAGTATCTCCCTCTATTTCTCTATTCCCTCCCGCCATTTATGTGCGCGGTCCAATAGGCGTTAGTCCCCTCGCTGGATGTGACAGACCGAGAAACATCCCTTCAACGACCTCATTTCGTTGGTGAGGTCATTGACCTCACGGCCATGCGCTGTGTGCAAGCTGCGTGGTTTCGGCTGCCGGTGATGTGACATAGCTTCTCACATCAAAGGCTTCTCATTGGCGTTCGTGTATCCCCTCCCAATAACCTTCCATACCCCCTCCTCTGATGCCCTTCTCTCTCTAATAATTCGGCAGCACGCCTGGGAATCCCAGAAGTCACGTGCCACAATTGTGGCCCGGAAGCGGGGTGCGGGGGGCATACGGCACGATTTTCTTTCTTCACAAATCAAGCAAGTCTGCCAACTATGCTTAAGCACATTTCAACCTGATTCAGTACAACTGGGTAACTCGATGTGAGTTAGCAGGTCTGACAAAACAAGATCATCATGTAAGGGAATGGTATGACAGACAATCCGTGAACTCGACACGGTGCGCGCGATGTTATTTCGTCCGTCATGTGAGTCCTGCATTCTACCGTAAATGCTGTTTACTACTGAATGTGCGTTAAATAGACTACTTTGCCTAGTTGGTGATATGTTAAAGAGAATCGTGAATTCGAAATTGTAACGCGAAAGAATAAAACTTGCGTGTGTGTGTGCGTGTGCGACATGGCGTGCTCATCATTTGTGGTAGTGGGTGAGTTATTTGTGGCAGGGAACAATAGTGAAACGTTTCATTGTGTCATAGACAGGATTCGTGAAATTCCGTGCAGTTCTTTCTCCTATTACGAAAAACTTAAGGTAGATAGTGATGGACAACCAAGACAACGCGAATAGATGTCGAGTTCAAAAATTAGGTATCTACTTGTTTGTGGTTATTTTTTTAGTTTTATTGTTTTGTTTATGTATAATGAAATTATTTTAGCACGGCCGCTCAAGATCAGACCTCAGAGCTACCGGAAGATTCCATTCCTTAAAACTATCGCTTTAGTGGGGAGCGCTTCCCTTCCTAGGACGTGTTGACAGCCCTACTCCAGTTCAGTAAACATTGACCCTGACTATTCGTCTCCGCAAGGTGACAGTTTTCAGTTGCATTTCTCTAACAGAGTACAGCTATTTGTATGAAGTTCTGTACAAGTGATTATTATTTACAAGTGTACAAGTGATCATTGCAATGCGTCCTGTTCAAAGCAACTTTCATATAGACATCCTTCACAGTCAGACACGTGAAAACGACGCGATAGTAAAGACGGTGAAAATGATACTACTTATGATTGTGGGGAAACGGGTATCACTGACAGTGGAAAACATATGGATGAAAACAGAGCCAGGCCATCTCGTGAATTTGGTGTTTTCTCCATTAACCGAGCAAAGACACTACAGCAAATTGATTTCGAAGGCTGTTCGCTATCTTGTGCTATAGCAAAGGTAGGCTAATGTTTTTGGTTTTGACAGACAAACCAGGCGCGAGCGAGCGCCATCTTCTGGCTCTCTCCCCATCACTTTAGCTTCCCCCTCTACTCGCGAATCTCAGCGGCCACCCTAGAAAAATTTAGCTGTAAGTTAGTGCATGCAATGAGAAAAATGATGATTTTCAAGGAAGATTCAGAATGTGTCTAACTTGCAACATACACTTCTAAAATAATTCAGAGTAAAGTAGAATATTTTGAATTATGCATTCAATCTGTAATATCATGATCGCATCCCACATCTACCAGCCAGGAGGACGCCACTGGATATTAGTGTTTTTCGATGCCCCATAGATGTTTCTAAATGTTGGGTTATTATTGCAAAGATTCGCCGCAAGATTCCCCGCATTGCAGTGTAATTCATAAATAATGTTCTTTATCCCAATGTTTAGAATGTAATGTCTAAACCTTTACTCTCTTTTTCTCGAAACTTGAGTATTGTGGCATAGAATGTTACTTCCCCGAGGTCTTCAATTATACTTTTCCCGAAGTGCACTTCCAAGGTATTTAGTTAACTTCTTTCGTGAATGTGAGTGAATATTTTATTAGTTCCGGGTATGTGAACTATGGAGGTTATTCGTCTTGTCGACACCAATCTGTACAGTTTTCGCTGAGTACTGTATAACTGTGGGGAAACAAAGCCGAAGATCCTACACTTCTACATTATAGAAAATAATTGTACGAATAAAAAACGGATTCCACCACGTGTAAGCCTTTCTTTATTAAGCTAGGAATTCATTATTGCTCTTGTTTTACGAATCACTTGTTTTTAAAAAATGACTTCCAGGGCGGGTAGATACTCGCGGATACTGAAGTCTCGGCGAAAAAGGAAAGACGAATGAATCTATTGTGCATGGCCACACCAGACATTCATTTGCTTAGCCACACCAGACATGCAATTTAGGCGAATCTCTAACGTGTTCTTTAGCAATAGAAAGTGGCATTTCTGAACTTCATATTCTCACCTTGTGCATATTCACTTTCCCCTTGCCTGAAAACACACTAGTTTGAGATGCTCATTGTCCTCATTGGTCCATAAAGTCATTCGCAAAAGCAGCACGACGAAGTCCGACATCTCCGGAATAATGCATGAATATCTGAAGATTATTCCTGTGGAATCCAAGTCACTTGCGAAAAATCTTTTGCACTGTGGACCGGGGAATTTTCGTTCTCCAGATGCTCGAAGAGTCGACTTGGGAGGCCTTCGAAGAATTGCTTGTTGCACTGCTTCAATGCTTGCTTAATTTATCGGTGGTCGCCCTGTTCACGGACGGTAAAATACACTGCTCTCATGAAGCCATAAAATACACTTCGCCTTTTCCTGGGGTGCAGCCATTTTGCCAAACAGCTTCTGCAGTATTCGAGTGCTTTAAAGTGCGGTATTGTCCATGAAACAGACAATTTTTAAACAATTATTTTCTCAAGAAAACGGCTCCAATTTTTTTCTTTAAATTTTCCCTTTCAAAATTGCACAAAAACTCTTGCAAGATTGTAAGTCAGGTACAATTTTTTGAAACGAGTAGTTTTCGCTCAGTTTCTGCTTTCTGCTGTGTATTGTAAAAAAAATACTTTTTTTAAAAAAACGCTCCAAATATTTTTTTAATATTTTCAACGAATAGAAATGTACGCTTAAAAGACTGGCGTAGGTCTGATTTTCGGTGAGCTCTCTAAATTTCAAAAATTGCAAATTCAGAAATAATGGGAGAAAGTATGTGCTGATGTCGCACCTGTAGTTCGTACCAGGGCCCACTAATCAGTTTTATGTTGAAAAATCACCCTTTATTCCCGCAGCATTACAATACTTTCTCCGTACTTTGTGAACAGCATTTGAAAACGTCTGTCTTTTGTGTTGAATTGTAGGAAAATATTAGCAAATAATGGTCAATACCTTCAAAAACTGATTGAAAATATTGTAATAAAATGAAGTATGCGTTCTTTCCTTCAGTGGTCTTCTCTTCACCGGTAAAACCGGAGGTCATTGTTTCTTTCGGAGAAAAATTCCGTAATTGAATTGTTGCTGTTTGAAATAATCATTTATTTATTTCTGCAGATTCGTACATCCAATAATTATATTACTGAAAAGAAGCTTCTAATGTGCGGTAGCCGTTATTTATATGTGGAATTTCTTCCTTTTTAAGAAGGTAGTTGCAATAATTTCGTTCGTACTCTCACCATTTTAGAAAAACGTAATACTGTTCGGTTTCAGAAAATGTATTTTATACTGTATCATATTTTGTTTCGACTGCGTTGTTTAATGGGATGGATTACGCTTTATTCTACATATCGAATTACATTTATTGAATTTCATGACTATTCTGTTAATGGATGGTCTCATTAATCATACAGTCCAGCTCAACTCAAAATAGTGCAGCAAAAAATTAATGGAAACGAAATTGCTGATTTATGAGCTGTTTTAAGTGTATGAAACTTTCGCGCATTTGTTTTCAATAATTTGGATGATTTAACTAATTATTTATAATGTTTAATACTATATAGATATCCGAGCGGGTAATGTAAAGGACACGACAAATTATTAACTTTTGGACGTGATCCTCTCCGTCAGGGTGCGATGTGAAAATTACGAAACGCGTCGGCCGAATGTGTTTATGGACTCTGTATTAGCGCGTATGATTAAAAAGATGCCTAGTGTGAAGTGAACTAGAAAACATAACAGTGAACTAGTCGAAACAGAACAATGAATTAGAAACAGAAGTGTATAACTGAAAAGCTCCCTAGTATAAGTCAGCGTAGAAAAATAATTTTAAGACCCACAAACTTTGGTCAGTTGTGGCAATATTAAGAGCAGTCTTCCATAAGGAGAGGTCGGTGCCTATTCAGGAAATCTCAGGCTTATATAATATTATTAGCGTGCGGGAGCCAGTTTGCTTATTTTTCTTCTTCCGGAAGACGATTTCGTTAGTGAAGTAGCTTTGTACATCTGTAGAATTAATGAAGGATTGAGGATGATAGGTTGGTTTTGGTTTGCGGAAAACGTTTTCTCTGGTTAGTATGTAACGGACTTCGACTTTCGAAGCCGGCTCCTATTTTCTCACTCTATGCGCCTCACTGCCGAGACGACACTCGGTTGCGAATGCGGCTGAAATTGAACGTCAAACCCTTCGTCGTTACTGCAGGCGAAGGAAGCTTTCACTTCTTTCTTTCCGCTCGAATGGATGTTCTTCTTGGCTATTGTTCTGTTAAGTATTGATTTCTGGAATGCATTAATGGAATTGTCATTGCTACATGAAGTTTAATTGCATTCCATGTCCCGCTATTGCAGATTTCACTTGCCTGTTTTCTCAGTTAAATTTTAGTATAGTTTTTACGAAAACACTCGGAGGAGCGGTTCAGTGCATCAACTGATGTAATTGCAGTACCTCTGACCAGGAGATCCTAGGTTCGAGTCCCGACAGCAGAAGGATTTTCGACAGTAGCTATATAGTTAGGTCTAATCAATCGCCGTTTGAAGGAGAAATTCTGTGGACGGCTGCTCTGACCGGTAGTTTTCCGTGACACAAGGCGAATGCCGGAGCTGTACCCTAAAAAAAACGGGCCACGGACCACGCGCGATCTTTCCTTCCTCCTCCTTGTCCTATCCTCTCTTCTTACACACACACTTACACTAACATGCACTACACTAACCACACATGCCGGAAGACCGGTCAGGGGCTTTTAGATCTTGTCCCGGCTGGGGCGGTGCCCCGCTGGTAGGAGATACCAGGTTCCCATTGGGGATGTCCTCGCTCAGAATTAAGGGTACGTTGCGCTCAGTTACAGTTGCTCGTGCCTTCGGGCCCCAGTATTTGCATCCATGCTTTGTATAATATGCAGGATGAGCCAAGTAACTTTAGCACCTCCTGTAACTTTTGAACGGTTGAAGTTAATGCAATTGCTGTTCTCACGGAAGTGCTGAAGTGACGTTAGTGGCTAATTGATACGTGCATTCATTTCTATTTTATCGCTTGCATTTTACGAGATAATTGTGGTTACTTAATTTTTTCAATGGAACTATACATATTTTTTCAGTCTATCATGACAAGCGTAAAAAGACGAATCCAAAGCACTAACCAATGAACACGCTTATCAATTAGCCCCATTCCCTCGTGCACTTTCGTGAAAACTGCATTGCAATAACTTCAAGCGTTCAAAAGTTACAGGAGGTGCTAAAGTTACGTGACTCTCTGCATATGAACTCACAGTGGCGTAGCTTGAGTTGGTGACACCCGGGACAAAACTAATGGTATCAGCCCCCCCATAAATTAAATATAAAAAACTATTAATGAATAGTTTATACATTGTTTATTAACAATATATTTGCACATGACATTTATTTATAATATATTAAAAACTATATTTAATTCAGAATAGTTGAAATTTAATTTTTAAATAAATAATCTAAAACGAAGTATAACTAATTAACAAGTGCATGTTTTTAAAAATATTATTTTTAAATAAATCATTAAAATTATACTCGTATAATTCCAATTATAAATTTTCTAATTGGTGTCACCCCTAAAATGGTGTCACCCGAGGCGGACCTGCCCCGCTACCCCCATCTAGCTACACCATTGAATACTCACATGTAAAGTGGCAATTCCATGTACCTGTGTAAATAATATAGTAATAATAATAATAATAATAATAATAATAAATAATATAATAATAAAATAATAAA